>QVRM01001757.1:0-2500 GCA_003439945.1 Dermanyssus gallinae | reverse complement strand
AATAGACACCTACAAAAATGAGATGCGTGAGATTAATGAGGAAATGCTCGAGCAGAATACTGTTCTCAGTACACTGATGCAAGAATTGACCCTTCAGCAAAACGAGAAGGAACCAAATAGCAAGGTGCTGGGATCTAAATTAGGTACAGAAACGATAAGCCTTTCTGGTGTGGAAGGTGCTGTCTTTTGCTCCAGGTGCAATAAGCAAGTCGAAAAAGAGCGCGTCCTAAAAGCTTAGAGATGCTGAACTAGCCCAAACGATCAAAAGCTGCCCTGGACCAAAGCGCAAACAATGGACGACCCTGCAAGCTAATGTATGTAAGGCCGTTTTTAAGAATCAGCCTTTGCGCGGAAAAGCTTTTCAGAGCAAGCCACTAAGGCGTCGTGCTGATGACGCAGGGATTTGACAAGGGTAAGGTTATTTTTGATAAACTTAGAGTACCCGTCTGCTGCATCACTCATAATCTCCCTGTTGGAGGAGTCTTGGCGGTCTTACGCCGCAGGAAAGCGCTGGAGTGGGTCGACGGGCGCATGCGGACAGCACAGACACAGATGAGCAAACCAACAGCCCAGATAAGAAAGCTTGTGGTCGATACAGGTCAATGCAAATTGATACAAGTCAATTGCAACCGCAGTCGACCTGCTCATACGTTAAAATAAGACATCACGGAGCAGGCGGGAGACGAACGCTCATCTTACTTACGAGCCAAACAAAAACTAATACAGGATAGAAGCGAATGGGTTGCGGATGCTCGCGCAGGTACTTGCATTGCAGAAGAACTGGGACATGGGAAAGGTAGTGGCTATTCATGGATAGATGGGACAGACATAGGCAGTATATGCTCTTGCTATATAAGCCCACATGTTGAACTAGAGGCCTTTGAGGAATATCTAGCCGAGGTAGCAGTGTCGATTGACGAAGCCCCAACTCCGGATAGGGCGCTCCTAGCAGGAGACTTCAATGCAGCGTCAGAGGGTGTGAGGCTCTTCCCGTGCAGATAGAGGAGGTTTCATAAGAGGTTACATAGTTCTTTTAAATGATGGAGAAGATCCGACGTTTCACAGCAGGACAGGAGTCAAGCGTAGACCTGATGACCTGCAGCGAGATGATGGCCGTATTGGTTATCGATTAGAGAATACTTACTAAGACGAGCATTTGAGTGTTCTTTACTGTATCGAGTATATTATTATAAGCCACAGCAGACAAATACCTTTCTTGCCTCGGCAGCGCCTCGCGATCAAGAATAGTGAGGTTATTAAAGACGAAATACAGAATGCCTTCGAGATAGACGGGCTCCCAAGCGACGCAATAGGGAACGAGAGGTTTTGTGAAAAATTGCAGGTCCACAAATACACCCCAAAAGAAAAAAGCCGGTGCAGGAAAACGTGAAAGATTCGCAACGGAGTGGACAGAATACGCTGCACCTCTAGAAGAACCGTTTCGCAGGTGGAGGGACGCAGTATGTTGGCCATAGGGCCCTTGGCAAACCTTGAGATGCCTTCGGCCAATTGATTCCAAGGACACTCGCCACTCTTCCTATCGGCTCGTAGTAGTATTAAAAGAAGAGTCGGGCTGACAGAGAGTGAAGCTTAAGGCGGGACGTGCGTTAGTGGGTATGATCCAAGCGGAATAATGTCCAACCGTCGCTGCATAGGCTGAGTTTCTATCTACTAACCCCATTGCGTTTGTGCCCAAAGCATTTAACTCCTCTTCCATTAAAAAAACAATATTTATATATATATATATAAATATATATGTGAGGTCATTCTATAGGAAGATGCTATTAGAAGATTTTTTAGCACACGCGCCTCCTGCGAGTCGCTATACGGACGCTTTTGACAAAAAGACGACCTCTTTTCCGTAAGCACGGATGTTTTCGGCTCACATCGCGCGTTTTTGCTTTCAAGATGATGAAAAGTATTATTCCGTTTTGACATCCCGTTTCCAATCACTGCCTGTTGCGCAAAAACGTCGCGCCTGCACTGTGTTCAGGAAAAAAATCGTCGTGAAGAATTAAGCCGCTATTCGTCACTCAGTCAGCGTGGAAGCTTGCATTCGAATTCGAGTATATTGTGCAAATATCAATTGCAGTTTTTGCTACAGTCAATAACAGTCAGGCATTGATATGATTGATGATGATGATGATATTGACGCTATGATGTGAGATCTTCTTACGATAACTGAATCACACCATTAAACGCAGTCATATATATATATATATATATATATATATATATATATATCACGTACACACCGGAGCGAATGGTTATTCCTGCTTAATGGTGGTAAGTTTAAACACCGCCATTCATGAGAGGAGATGAGAAGTTGTGCACCTGCTTGTCCTACCTGTAGAGATGTACCAAACACCACCATGCATTGCCGAAACCTTAAAACGAAACAAGTGGTTCCACGCAGCGGAAATTCGCAGCACAGGAGCATACTTTGTTGCTATAGTGCTTCTTTAGTTAGAACGTTAAAGACAGAACAATCATATTGAGT
>QVRM01001756.1:0-68176 GCA_003439945.1 Dermanyssus gallinae | reverse complement strand
CATGTATTTAAACGTAAATTTAGCTGTACTCACTGACGTCCGATCACATGTATTACCTAAATTAATAGATTAAAGCAGAAACGTGCCTTAGTTGGGCAAACCAAGCAACACGGGCGTATCTTCGATGTGATGGCCATTGTATAGAAATTGTATATAATTATAACATAGTCTTTGTACTGTCCGGGTCAACCTTTAGAACATTTACAAATAAAATACAGGTGGCAAACTAAATAAGACCTACCACAATGCTTGTGATAATGAGTTAAATAAATTCTGATAAATTGCTACGTAAACAGTATTGATCGATATGACTTTCTTCTTTATTAATACGCTCATTGAGTTAAAGTCGTGTGCCACTGGAAAATACTAATTTTATTTCTCACTGGGATGAACAAGTACTATGATGTATGAAACACGGATAAGGAGCCTGTGTTTGAAAATAATCTGTTTGAATTAAATTAAATACGTCTTTCAGCCGTCAATCTATCAGTAACCAGCGAGCGTTTTCTAATTGTTACGCATTGAAATCTACTACTCCCGCTGTTGTTGATATTGCTGTTACTGCCGCTGCTACTGAAAGCACTTGTTGTTGTTGTTGCTGTTTTGTTGCTGTTATTGTTATTGTTGTTGTTGTTGTTGCTGTTATTGTTGTGTCTTGTTATTGTTGTTGTTGTTGTTGTTTGCTGTTACTGTTATTGTTGTTGTTGTTGCGTTATTGTGTTGTTCCTTGTTAGTTGTTGTCCTTGTTATGTTGTTGTGTTGTTGTTATTGTTGTTGTCCTTGTTATTGTTGTTGTCCTTGTTTGTTGTTGTGTGTTGTTATGTTGTTGTCCTTGTTGTTATCGTTGTTGTTGCTGTTATTGTTGACGTTGTTGCTGTTGCCGTTGTTTTGTTGTTGTTCTTGTTGTAGTTGTTGTTGTAAAAATTAGCAGTGTGTGGTTGTGTTGTGTTGTTGTTGTCCGCCAATTGACTGCTTCCGTTGGCGCTGCCTTGTCGTCTCTGTTGGCGCACTTGCCCATTGCATGCTTGCGTCAAGAGCAACACGCGCCGACCAACGTTCGTTCAGTCGATAGCCGCAGTGTGTCATTTTGTTTGTGGTTATCGCCGCGTGCCCGCGCGTGGTCGACAGTCATTGACAGTCATGTTGTTGTTGATGATTATTGTCTATATTGTATTATTAATTATTATTATTATTATTATTAACGCGCAACTTGAACGGACAGGCGACGTGGGCGACGGGTGGCGGACGAGTGGTAACCGGCCGCACAGAACGGTTGCGGTGGAACACGCGTTTTGATGCTTGACTCGAGCCGGTCCGTTGTGTTGTTGTGTTATTGCTGCTGTTGTTGCTAATGTTGTCGTCGTCGTTGTTGTTGTTGTTGTTATTATTGCTGCTGCTGTTGTTGCTAATGTTGTCGTCGTCGTTGTTGTTGTTGTGTTGTTTGCGTCGTCGTTGTGTCGTTGTTGTTGTTATTGCTGCTGTTGTTGCTAATGTTGTCGTCGTCGTTGTTGTTGTGTTGTTGTTGTGTTGTTGTTGGTTGTGTGTTGTTGTTGTTGTTGTGCTGTTGTTGTTTTGTTGTTGTTGTTGTTTTTGTGCTGTTAAGCTGATTTGTGCAATTGCTGTTATTTATGTTATGAATGTTGTGTTGTTGGTATTGTTGCCGTTGTTGTGATGCTCTCATTGTCACTAGCGTGTGACCGTTCGTGACCATGAACGAAGGGGTAGGAGGCAGAACCTCCTGCAACAGAAACAGCAGCCGGGTACGGTAACCGGCCGCACGATAGCCAGTATTGGAACGAGACAAAAACAAGCAAAATTAGCATACGTCAAGACGCAACGCGCATTAGGGCAGACGGAGACCGAGACATTAGAGTACAATAGACGGCTATAGATGAATCTCAGCGTAGCTCGGTCATCTCTTCCAGACGAATGCCTAAGACGTCAGCAGTGACGCAAATACATTGTCATAGGTTTATTCAAATAGTAATAAATCTAAGCGTACTGCAATAGTGATTACTATTATTATTATTATTATTATTATTATCATGCTAGCAATGAATATACTCCACCCTCCCTCCGTGCGCCGCCCCTTTATGCGACATTACGGGTGCCTTCATATTACGTTAGATCCAGTTCGCTCGGCTCTCGTAATATATGAACACCGTCATTGCGGCAATAGTTAGCAGTAGCTCTAGTAGAAGTAGTAGTAGAAACGGATATGTTGGTTTTTGCTGGAATCGTTTGAATCTCGTAGTGGAGTTGAGCTGCCTCGGGTGGGAACGGCTCGTCTCGGAGCGGCACTCAACGATGACGGATGAGCCCACAACAACCAAGCAACGCAAGGGACGAACTGAGATCGTCGGCAACGTGTCAGCTGTTGTTGTTTCTGCTAGTGCTACCCTGTGATTTCGTCACTGTTGTCGTTGTCGTTGTTGTTGTTGTTGTCGTTGTTGTTGTTTCTGCTAGTCCTACCCCTGTGATGTCGTCACTGTGTTGTAGTTGTCGTTGTTGTTGTTGTTGTTGTTGTTGTTGTTGTTGATGTTGTTGTTGTTTGTCGATGTTGTCGTGGTTGTTGTTGTCAATGTTGTTGTCGATGTTTTTGTTGTTGTTGCTTGTTGTTGTTGTTCGATGTTGTTGTGTTGTTGTTTTGTTTGGGGTGTTGTTGTTGTTTTGTTGTCGTTGTCGTGTGTTGTTGTTGTTGTGTTGATGTTGTTGTGTTGTCGATGTTGTCGTGGTGTTGTTGTCAAGTTGTTGTCGTGGTTGTTGTTGTCAATGTTGTTGTCGATGTTGTTGTGTTGTTGTGTTATTGTTGTTGTCGATGTTGTTGTTGTTGTCGTTGTTGTTGTTGTTGTTGTTGTTGTCGATGTTGTTGTTGTTGTTGTTGTGCGATGTTGTTGTTGTTGTCGATGTTGTGTTGTTGTTGTTGTTGTTGTTGTTTGTGTTGTTGTCGATGTTGTGTGTTGTTGTTGTTGTTGTGTGTTGTTGTTCTTGTTGTGTTGTTGTTGGTTGTTGTTGTTGTTGTCGATGTTGTTGTTGTTGTTGTTGTTGTTGTCGATGTTGTTGTTGTGTTGTTGTCGATGTTGTTGTTGTTGTCGATGTTGTTGTTGTTGTTGTCGATGTTGTTGTGTGTCGGTTGTTGTTGTTGTTGTGTTGTCGATGTTGTTGTTGTTGTTGTTGTTGTTGTTGTGTCGATGTTGTTGTTGTTGTTGTTGTTGTTGTTGTTGTTGTTGTTGTTGTGTTGTTGTTGTTGTTGTTGTTGTTGTTGTTGTTGTTGTTGTTGTGTGTTGTTTGTTGTTGTTGTTGTTCTTGTTGTGTTGTTGTTGTTGTTGTTGTTGTTGTTGTTTGTTGTTGTTGTTGTTGTTGTTGTGTTGTTGTTGTGTTGTCGATGTTGGTTGGTTGTTGTTGTTGTTGTGTTGTTTGTTGTTGTTGTTGTTTTTGTTGTCGTCGTTGTCGTTGTTGTTGTTGTTGTCGTTGTCGTTGTCGTTGTCGTTGTCGTTGTCGTGTTGTTGTTGTTGTTGTGTTGTCGTTGTCGTTGTCGTTGTCGTTTGTTGTTGTTGTTGTGTTGTCGTAGTCGTTGTTGTTGTTGTCGTTGTCGTTGTTGTTGTTGTCGTTGTCGTTGTCGATGTTGTCGTTGTTATTGTTGCTGCTGCGGCTGTTCAACTACGACAGCCGCTTTTCTACCGCTTTATTGGTTTGTAGCTACAACCTGGCTGAAACGACTGTGATACGACAGCGGAAGAGAACATATCAGTAACCTCCTTCTAGCAATACATTCATGCTCGTCATTCATAAACGTAGACAATGAGTCGTAATCAAAACTTGACAACTACTCTAGGACTAGACGAGAGAGAGAACGCTCGAGGAGAATCAAAGCCAGTGATTGAGTAGAGCAGTGGAAATCTTATTATTTTACTCCGTAAATCTGCCGTTGGTGCTACCTCCCTCGTATCGCCTGTGCGGCTCGCCTCGGTGGATTGCCAGTGGTGCGAACATAAACGTTCCAAGTGGCAATCAATCAATTTACATATTTCGTACGGATAACGACGTCCTACTTAACACGAGGTGGAGAGAGGGGCGATCGCAATACCACCGTACGCATATGTTTATGGCCTAACTAGGCAGTATAAACACATATGTATATATTCGCTTAGTATACAAAATACAACCTGTTTATATCACAAATGCATAGAGACCCGTTTCTAACATATATATATATATATATATGTGCTTCTGTTTTATATCTTTAAGCGTTGCCGTAGTCAAGTGATTCTGTGCGCAACACAATGTGGCAGATGATTCGCCGTCTTGCCAGGCAACTGACATCAATAAGCCGATTTTTCCTTATCTATAAGCATCCTGTTCGGCATTAGTATATATGCGGAATGCTTGCATAGTAAAAGTGTCGAGCGAACGAGGAAGAACGAAGAGAATTTACTTTGTTTACGGATTGTGTTTAGTAGGTGTAACTTTACTTCATCGGCGGTGATTGAACATATATATATATATATATATAATATATATATATATATATATATATATATAACTATTACCAGTATTTCGATTCATTAATATTTAATTAATAATTGTGTTCGTGTGCCTAAATTTGCTGACACATCCCTTCTAGTGAACTTACATGTAATCTTAAGGTTGAATCTATGCCATGGTGATTACCTCTGTGCGGTGAAGGTGAAACACACGCCACACCGTTGTGCAACACTATACATATATGTACATACACTTTTTTCATGTTAAAACATGAAAAAAAATGTTGCCTATGAATTATTGTCCATTTAGTATTTAATATAAGCGGAACATAATGTTGAAGCACCAGTCTTACCTTATAGCTTAGTTAATCTAGATTGTTTTTCTGTTAGAACACTCTATCAATGTTAAATGGTTGCTTTTAGTTAGCTGTTAGTATGACGATGTTTCATTTTTAGAAGACTAACTGGAAATTGCGGTTGCACACAAGGTTACCACGGCGGAGAAGCCTTCCTGCAAACGTTTCTTAAAATGTTGGATATGATGTTCCAGTACGAGAGCATTTCTCGAGGGCTCGGAACCTTTTCGATACTGAACAGGCAGGATTGCTTCTGGATCTGCCGTATAGCGTCAATAGTCGAGTGGGCCTTACAACACCTGTATGAGCGTCCGGCAGCGGGCCGTTCCCCTCCGCGAAGTCCCCGAGGCGTGCCTCGATGATGATGAACTCGAATGCTTTGGCCAGAGACCCCTAGGTAGAGGACCAGGCCTGTGGCTCCCAATGCGCTAGGGAACGAGCCCAGCCGGAGCACCCCGTCGTCGCTATCGCTACTGCATCAGAGAATTATTTCATCAGCGTCGTGACCGCGGAGACCGGGATTCTGCCCGGACCTGACACCTTTTCCTGTTTAATACGTGCCGTAGAATCCTGCATCTCTTGTAGGGTGACCTCCGGCGGGTTTTCTTCATTCTGTTCTGGAGTCTATGGGGGTGCGGTCGGAGGGCACGTGTTGGGGGAGAAGCGCTTCGATTGCTTCCCGCGCTTCTTCCGGCGTTATTCATTATATTTCGGCAAGTCATTGACTATGGCGCTATTCGCGGCCTGACTCTGAACCCAGCCAAATGTGGAGTATATCTCACAGCCCATAACGAAATTAAGCCGTTAGATTTAATTTACCTTTTTGACTTACTTCCGGGCTGTCGCGTAGTAACCAAAGTTAAACTAGAGCTGCTAGGTGTACCCTTATTGCCGGACGGCATTGCAAAGGCCCTAGCCAGTCGAAGAGACAAACTTGACTTTGCCGCAGGCTGCATTTAATGAATTTAGCTTAGACGGTCTATTAAATGGCTAAAAGACTTAGAGAACATACTAAATCTTACTGATCGCTGTTCAAAGGGATCAGGTAATGTTCCCGGTCTTTTTAGGCGGCCTAGGTGTGGCAACTAGGGCAGTTGACAGCCCCCCTACAAGAAAAACGACTGGCGAGTATGATTACGGCTTCGAGCTGTTAGTAGTCAAAGGGCTGCGGCTTGGTTACACCCCGTACCCTGTCCGCAAATTGGACTTTTTTTGGACAACGAGACGACGCGCATAAGCACAGGGCTGTGGCTTGGTGTTGACCTATTCGTGCTCCACCGATGTCGTTGAGATTTTGTGGACGCGGTGGCTCATCATGACGTGTCATGCGCCCTAAGTGCAGGCTGACGGGCACGTCACTCCGCTTTAAATGACACCTTTAGTCGCGCACTGAGTCTTCTGTCGACTTTCCGTGTGTTCTGGAGGGCCCGGGTCTATCCAGGGACGCCGGAAAGATAAATTACCAGGCTATTTAAAATCTATACAACACAATCCAATAAATTGTAAACCACGACTAAATTATGCTTACGAGTTTGCGTTTGAATTTGCCGTTTCAGAATCTCCCACATGCGTTTGATGAGATTTGGGTCAGGAGATCATGCTAGCACCTTTAATAAACTAATTCCAGCTTCTGCGAGGTACCGTTGAACAAGACCAGCCGTGTGCGCCCTAGCGTTATCGCAAATGAATATTAAGATATCTCGAACAGCCCTTGCGTGAGTCACGACGTGGGGTGTCAGAATCTCATCAACGTACCGTTCGTCAGTTCCAGTCTTTTTCTCCCGTGAGAATCGTTGGCTTGAGGGACGACCTCACGAATGCCTTGTGGGACTCAGTACTTTTTTCTAAGGATCTTGCACCCCAAGCCATGATTGAACTACACCCCCCCAAGCCCCCCGCCCGCTGTAGCCGACACGCTCCAAAAGGTAAGGTCGCTCTAACGGTTTTCTTCGTTGCCGGCACTCTTTCCCGTCTGCCGTTACCGTAGAACGACATACTGGTCCTATCCGGCAATACACAGCCTGCAATTGGTCAACGGTCCTGTGGGCTGTGATCACTTGTGGATTGTACAGCGGCCTGCAAGACTTAACATTCTTGTTGTGCAGCCTTCGTCTTACAGTACGCACGCGCATTAACAACCACTCGGAGACCACCGTAGAGCTGGCTGTGGGCTTAACTCTACAGCAGTAGGTCGGCGATTTTGCAATACAATCAATAAAAGCAAGCGGTTGCTATGATTATTTCTAGCTCGAGCCCTGCCTGAACTCGCCCACACTCTTCGAAGAAAGCTGCCCGTGAACAGCTGACACCGCTGGCAGACCTATCAGCATCACCAGTGACGGTGGATTGGTTCATACATAGGCTAACTATCTAATGAGCGTTGACTGTAGACAACCTCAAACAGAACGACGATCTGGGCGGCTCTCTTTGGCGTCGTATCTATTCCTCAGAACTCGTTATTGTCGACTCTGTCACTGAACACTGTCTGGCTGACTGACGGGAACATCCTGCTGGACTTACTAGATGTATCTATCTTACTAGATTAAGCGCTTGTTAAAAGATATCTGCAAATAGAACGGTAGTGACGACGCCGATATCACATATCCGAACGCTTTTCTCTGTTCAGTGCTCTTTAGGGTTGATAATGGGACGTATCAGACGCGCTTCAGCGTATTAATCGCGTTTTAAAACTAATTTAAGTGATAACATTTTTTATAGTCATTTTTCGTAAAGCACTACTACTGTAAGAACAAAATCTGCCTAAAGTGACATGCGATGGGTGACACAAGTTTTACCGTCCGAAATTGCATATATAAGCACCACTGCGAGAACGACCCGAATCGTTCTTCTGTTACTACAGCCTCTACCAGCTTTCTGGGGTCGCGCGGTCGATATTTACGCAAGGCGTTCAAAAAGTAGGTGCTGTAAATCACCGGCTGCTCGATAATGCCGCAATTGGTTCTTTTTGGGCTCCGGCGCGCGCGGGTGCCAACGGGTGGGTCAACCCGCCTGAGGAGTTTCTTGGACATAGAGAGAACAGGAATTTTGAATAACTTCAACCCCCGAGCTCTGAGCAGCGGCTATCATACGCTCTGCGACGGGATCGCAGAACTGTTTAGGAATATTCATAATACTGCTAGAACGACTCGGTTTGTTTTGCGCCATAGCGGTACAAGAGTGCGCAATATATACATATATATGCGCTATAATATATATATAAAATAATAATAATATATATATATATATATATATATATATATATATATATATATATATACATATATACATATGTATATATATATATATATACATATGTATATATATGTATATATATATATATATATCTATATATATATACACATATATATACATATGTATATATATATATATATATATTTTTTTTTTTTGTGGAGGAGGTATTATAAGCAGTTACGCACTATCGCTACGAGTCTCTATCTCTAGCAGTGTGGGACTCGACCCCAACGGTTGGATGTTACTCCGTTGAGACCCATACCCACTAAACGCACCTCCCCCCTTAAGCTTCACTCTCTGATAGCCCAGATATTCATCAAAAACAGTACTATGGACTATGAGGAGAAGTGGCGAGCGCTCTTTCAGATCAATTGGCTGGGGTCGCCCAGAGGATCCACCACTTGTCTAACACCGGCAAGCCCGTTTTCTTCGAGCTGCACTTCTCTATGGATGCTTTCAGGTTGAAGCCGCAGTTGTGCCTGTCTTTCTTTGCACTTTTCATGTTTCTCATGGAGGACTTCTTTTGCCGTCGCTGCTCCCAGTTTTCAGGCCTGCTCACTAGAGACAATGTATTCTGTAAACTTTATTAAGCTGGACCGAGGTGGGTCGCTGACCTCGTGGTGTGGGTCTCCCTGCCTGGCCCATTTTACTCGGACGAGTCTGCTTGCCCTTAACCGCGCAGCCTCCCAGGCCGAGCACTGTAGCAGTGTGTGACCTGGATTGTCCTCATGTGCCTCTTGGCAAAATACGCATATCGGCGACAAAACCTTTCTAATTCGGGACAAATACATATATATACATATATATATATATATATATATATATACACACATACATATACATCTACGTAGACGAAGAATGTCGGAATATAGTTTCGCGGGACCACCCGTTGGGCTGTGTTTGCGGCGGCTGCGTCTGTAAGTTTGCACGTCAACGAAGCGCACGTTGTGCTCGCCGATTTCTCAAGCGATGACGGCCACAATGGGCTGCCACCGTATGTAGCAGTGACGTCGCCACGCAAACAGACCAGATTAGCATCATCAAGCAGTGGCTGTCGCTACGAACAGCAGCGAATTGCTTCGTATTGTAGTTTGCGTGCGCCGTGTATGGACAACGTTATGCACTTCTGCTGGATCGAGTCGCCGTAGCAGCTGAATGGCGCATGCTCATATAGCTTGCTAGACTACTAACCTACAACCCTAATTCCGTCGTCTGAGGCTCCACTTTGGCTTCGTCTTCCCGGCTTTCCCCTAATCCTGGAGTGCATTCTGCGGAATGGCGTGGATTAGCCGAGCTTAGCTGCTTAATGCGACGCAGTTATTGTAGTTGTGAAGTGCGTACAAAGGGATGGCGAACAAGAATAGGGAGACAGAAAAGCGAACGTAGCATGAAGAGCATCCACCCAACACAGAACAGGTGGCAACTATGTTTAACGGTTCTGCTCTCTGTGGATTATGTATGGAGGTTCGATCTAATAGCATACCGATTTTGGCGTGGCACATGGTATGTGAAGGTCGCGCCTTCTAGCTCTGTTCGTAGCATATAATTGCCTACTAAAAATGATTGTATGGGTACGTAGTTGATAATCAAACTTTCTATCTCGGCACCGTGCTGCGACGGCACTATTGGAAATATATGACAGTAGGCGGGATTTTGCAATATTGGGCCCTCGTCGAGCAGTTGATTTGGTGACCTTCCATCAGAGGGGGGGGGGGGGTAGTGGGCATAGTTTCACACTCTTTCCGTCAAGACAGGGCGCGTACTACGCGATTTGGCATGTATCGAGAATCGATAGCACGTGTCATCTTCCGCTGGAACGACACCTTTGGTTTTTTTTTCTGTAAAGACCTTGTCGCTCACCTCTAACGGAAAGACCTTGTGGTCCGCCGCGCCTGGGCATTATTAGAAAATCCTCCCAGGGGGACGAGAAGGAACTCGGGACGTCGGTTGAGCAAGGTTTGCTTCAAAAAAAGTAGCAGACGAAGATTTCTTACCTATAATGGCAGCTAAGCGTTAATGCATACATGATTGCCATATGTATGAATTTAGCCGTTGTTCAACATTTTCTAGAACGCGACGTGCCGGGAGTCGGTTGCTCTTCCGGTCCACGGGAGAACTTTTAAAGCTCTACTGAGGCTTTGGCAGCTTTTTTGCTGCATAGTGCACATCAGGCGATCTCGTGAGAGCCCTATCCAGAATCACGACCACGTACCTAACCATGGGCGTGGGTGTTACTGCGCGCCCTTCCAGGCGTAAGTATAGTTTCTGTAAAGGGCGCTTCAGGCCGTTTAAAAGAATTGCATCAGTTTCTTGTGAAGCCAATTCGAGAACTACCGTGTGGAGGTATTGTCGGTTTCCGCCAGGACTCCGTTGGTCGTTCCTTTGAGCATATTGATCACGAAAAGACTAAGCTACTATTGGAGGCCACGAACATCATCTCTGAAAAACAGCGTGGATTTCGGAAGAGGCGCTTTATGAAAACAGTGCGCAGATTTTTTTTGGATGACGTCGAAAAAAAACCCTGCCGACCAGGGCAGTCTCCGTACATTGTATTTACCGATTTCAAAGCCGCCTTTGGCTCCGCGTTCCGTGACCGAGTGCTCAAAATTCTGTCGCTCAAAAAGTCGGCGTTTCCTCGAATATGCTCAACGTCAAAAGAGTGGTCCTAGAGGAGAACCGGGTGACAATCGCCTATAGACTCTAGAACTGCCGGCGTCCTTGCAAACAACCGGGTTTGCCCAGGGGGAATTCTGAGTCCACTCCTCTTCTTCGCTCTTCTGAAGGATCTGTCAAAACGAATTCGCGGATGTAGAAATCTCGTTGAGTTTTTATTTTACACAGACGACTCTGCCATATATGGGAGAAGCCGTTTCGAGGTCCACTCTATCCAGGACGCTTTGCACCATTTTTCTTCTTCCCGCTTCTTCGTTTGCCTTCATGATACGTTTAGTGGGCTTTGCAGCCGCGTTTTAGTTTTTGACCGACGTGAGCATGTACGTGACTAGCTCTCCCAGCGTGTCCTTTCTTTGTCGCAGAGACGGCAGGCCCTCACTATCACCTTTGGTCACGGAGCACACAAAACGCGTCTGCACGCTACGTCGGTTAGGTTGAGATTATATATAAAAATAGATAGAGAGACGGGCATATATATATATATATATATATATATATATATAATAAACACGGATACGTATTGAACGATTATTATACTTGAAAAGCATGATTCTACGTATCGACATTCTGGTTGGTCGACCTACAACGCTGTTTATAATTGTAGTTGGTATCTCCTGTCGGTTCTAATCTAAATTAACTGTTATTGCGATGGTTGGTGGAACAGAACAAACTACGTTCTCTATATCTAGGAAAAAGACTTTTCTCTCTGAGCTTTGGTTCTGTGATGTTCCCCTAATTGGACAGTTTCGTTTACAGCACTGCATCTCTGTGTGTATTGCTAGTAGTCGCAGGAATTAGCGGTAGAAATAGCAGGATTATTAGCTGTTCGTAGTCCTGGTAGCAACACATGTAGCCGGATTGAGCCGCACTGCGCGTCCTGCTGTGCCTACAACGCGCAGAGTCCCTGCGTTAATTGTAGAGGGGCCGCAAAGCAAACAGACCACACCTGTGGTATGCTTGTGTTGCGTAGGGCCGCCCTACCGGCCTGAACGGCAAACGACTTAAGCTCGAAAATGTAGCAGCGAAACAGAAACACAAGGCGAGAGAGAGAGAGAGAGATCGAAATTCTGTTAGCGAGAGAGAGAAAGATAAGAGAGAGTGCCTTGCCTTCGCATTCCAGGATCGTAGCGATCCAGGTGGATTTCCTCTCGCATAGCCTCTTTCTTCGTTGTGCGTCGTTCTGCACCGCGTCAAGGACATTGTACAATGACAAACTCGGATTAACGACAGCGGGGACAAACATTGGACAACTCTCCCTCTCTCTCTCTCTATCTCTTTCCCGCCTTCTCTGGCTGTTTGTCTCTCAGTTGGTCGGTGTGTCTGCCCCTCCCTTGTTGTTCAGATCGTCTTCGGGTCGATGTACCTAAGCCCCCAAGCCAGCCTAAGCGGCCAAGCCACCCAGTAATTGCATTGCTGTTGACCTCATGTCATTGTGCCGTCGTCATCAGAGACATTGCACAATGAGCATCATTACCTAAAGCAGGTTCATCAGCAGCCATTGGCGTCGTGCGACGACTGTATAGCGGGAAACGCTATAGGCAAAGTCGTCAAGTCAAGGCAGCGGTCAGGCGTTGGTCAGGCATGACAGACGTTTCACATCGTGCGCTGGCCCGATACACCGAGACAAAACTCAAAATACGCGCGTGGGGACGTACGAAGCGGGCGGAACACACACACTTACAATTCCTCCTCTGGCTCCTCGAGCGTTGCCAGTCGGTGAACAATTCCTCATCCTATTACACTGTACTCTCCCGGACACCGTGTTGTCGTCCTCAAGCACGAGGCGAGAGTGTCTGAGTGGATTTAGTGCTTGCGCATGTTTCGTCTGGCGACGAGGTCGAGGGACCCGCTCTGGCGGTTGCTGTCCCCGCCACTGCCGCCCCGCCACTGCTGACGGCTACTTCTGACTATTTTATGCTGCTACGTTACATCACACATAGCGACAAGTTCCCTTGCTCTACAGAACAGAGAGATGCGACTGTTCTTTTCTTCACTGAAACTCGCAGTAATCAAATGTTTCTGCTTGGAATCAAATGTTTCCGCTAGAGGGAAAAAAAACTTGCTTGTTAGCTCGTTATGGTGGGTCCGCAGCAGCAGCAGCATCAACAGCAGCACTCCGTGTAAAATGATGATTGTTTAGAAAAGCGCATGTGCCATTTTACTGCAAAGACCGGAGCTGGTACTAGAGTGCAACATAGGTGAGACTGGTGGCTCTTAACAGACTACGTATACGAGTATCCTTAACCCAGAGTTGTTAAACGTATATGAATTCAATAGTGCCCAGTAAACTAGACTGACTAGATCGGTAATACATCTAGATAGAAACGTTTTTTTTTGTTAAGCTGTTGAACGCTACTGGTGATGGCCCTGTCTTTAACTTTGTATGGCTTGCTGAATACCTGACTGCTCTTGCTTTTCGTAAAAGAAGTTCAGTCGTTTTCATTGTTGTTGACTTTAGATTTTCTGGTTGTTCTAGTGCCAGGTGTCTTATATAGAGTATATTCTATTTAAGTCGATGGTATCATTCGTTCGCACGCGTAAGATTTTTTAACCTACGTCTATGACGCAAGGCTTGAGGGATCCTCGGGCTTCGTATTGTTACCATAGTTTGGGCCAAAGTTAGGGCGTCCTATTATTGCTGTTTGCTTTGATAGTGATGCATTTTATATTGTTAATAGGTGCCATGAATACATAATAGAGTTTAATAGTACTCACACGTTTTTTGCCTTGTTTGATAAAACGACCACATTCACGAGGAAAGCTATTGCCCGGCAGATTACCGTCGATAGCATACCGACATACCGTTGTTTTTACCCAGCTTATGATCGCGCTTAAGCATGCATTGAAAAAATAATTTCATTTATACGCATATATTCGTGCACTGATTGGGTTACCTACATTACGTGCGCATTTACAGAAAGAACATTGGCTGGCTGTGCTGCCGCTCAATGAGGATTCGCTAAATCCGATTCTGGCCAGCCCCCAATATGATTGTAGTTTTAGCAGTTGTAGTGAACGCATTAGAGAAGCTCCATTTGCCCCTATACTTATGTAAGCTTTGGTGGCTACGTTGCTTGCGTGGGGAGTAGGTTAGTAAACCGCTTTTTAATTTTACCGTTCTTGTATATATATATATATATATATTTGTATTTTTATATCAATATTTTGAATAGGGATATCGGCGCCGATAGCGACAGCACAAGCGCAGAAGCGCATTCTTTTGATGCACAGACAGACAATCAATCGAACTACTTACTACTAGAAGATGCTGGTAGACGTGCTTTTGTTCAAGACAACGATCCTCCAACTAGAAAGAAAACAGGTACACGGCTACATTTTTTCGAAATTCGATGACATACTTGTGCTACGCCGGCCCAATCGGCCTGATTCCTCGAAGCGCTGAGTACCTGTAGTCGACAGATTGAAGGAGGACTAGGAGAGTGAGGAGCCGGGGGGAAGTGAGCAGAGCGGTGAGCGGAGCGGCAATTGCCTGTATTCATCGCTCATAATTTTTCCTCAGCTTGCCTCAGCCAGCCCAGTGATGTTGTTCTAAGCCGGCGGCGAATTGTAAATTTCTTGCATAAACGGCGTGTTTTTCCCTCACTCTCTATACTTGTTAGCGAGAATCGTCTACGATGGGTCGATGCACCGCCGCATCGAGCAGCCAGCGCAAGTATATACACATGTATTCTCTCCGTCTCTGCTTAGAGTTCGGAGTAGAACGTAGCCGCTCAATCGCGTCACAGCGACTAGACGTGCTCGAAATGCAACCGATGTACACGTCCAACGGACTCACTGGGAAAACGGGGGCTCACCACTGTATGCGGACATTTACATTTAAGTTGCAGACCTCAGCGCCGACGGTAGACGTTTATCTTATCTGCACCCCTAAGCGATTCTTCTAGTCGTCTGCCTGTACAGAGCTGGCGTTCAAGCGTGTGGGCTCGTCACAGATGACGCGAGCGTTGCGGCATCGGTGAAGCCAGCGATCACGACAATACGCGCAGAGAGAGAGAGAGAGAGAGAGAGCGATCTTCTAACTGGCGCCATTAGTCGGTATCGGTTATCTAGCCAGTGACCTTGTGATGACCTTGAATCGGGTTTGCCTTGCCTCGATCGGCGTTTCGCAGCTGTCCCCAAGGATCTGTCAGGCACGTGCCGCCGCCGCTGCTACCACCGCATAGAGATCTGAGAGCTCGCAGATAACAACAACCATTAAATAAGACAAGCGCCCTCTCACACTTATAGATATATATGTACGTGTATATGTACATACATAAGCATATGTAAGTTCTCTAACCTTGTTACCGTATTATGTATGCTGTTGCCACCACCACGACTACCCCCACCTATGCTATGTGTAATACTCGAGTATGCTCCGCATACTCGAGTATTAGAGAGGTCTACTATGAAACGCTCTACAAGCTCTACACTATCTACGAGCTCTTTCTAGCTCTACGAGCCATATATGTATAAGTCCAGGCAAAAGAAGGTTGAGGAGAGACAGCGCCCGATACGTGGCCGGGCGCTGTCGCTCCCTATTCGGGCGACGATCAGCATCTTTATGCTGGGTTAAACGACGGTTGTTTTGTTTGCTCACCGCGGGATTCATTCACCTCACCGTTGGCGACCGAGCTTGCTCAGACAGGTGAATAGGTGCAAGCAGAGCGCTGCCTGTAGTAGATGCCTGTCTATACGAGCCTACCGGATACGCTCAAGTATCGAACTAGTAAATGCTGGATGTTGGAATTTTCTCCCGAATCGCTGCTACGTAGTCATGTATGTTCTACTGCAAAAGCATCCGCTGCCACTAACCGACTCTCATCAAGCCAACCGTCTGTTGCTGTCCTGTTCGTCGCACTGCTCTCTGCAATCTCCATTTTCGCTTTTGCGCTCTCAGCTATACATCGATAGCTCTGTTCCACTTTACAGTTCTCCACGCGTTCAACAAACATACAACCCTGTCTGTATTTAAAGGTGACTGCCAAAATTACCCACTTACAAGGCTGCTTGCTGGCTTGACTCCAATTCCGGATCTACAGCTGGGCGACGATTGCAGTATTTATCGCGCTGTTACGCCACAGTCTCATTTCCCTCTCCTTCATCCACCTCCCCTCTCTTGTTTCTCTCTCCCCCACCTATCTCTCTCTCTGTATCTCTCCCTCTCCCTCTGTATCTCTATTCCTCTGTTCTTTCTTTATAGCTGTGTACCGCCTCTTTTCCTCGTTCTATCGGTATATCTGTCTCGTATGTCCTGCTCAGTAAGCTTACCGTTTGCATTGCCTTCGACAGCCAGAACTGCACCGGCCAACGCCAAGGCCACCGCTTCTTCTAGTCGCAGAAGGTATCCAGCAGTGTTGCAGACACTGTTGACCTGCACCCGGTTTCCAAAAGGGCGGATTACAGAGAAGAAAAGGCAGTTAGATAAGCCTCCTTGCTCGGCTGGTGTGCTTGGATATGCCCAAATGAGCTGTCGTTTCACCGAATCCATTTCGACAGCAGTCTCCATTTTGCGCAGATAATGGCTGTCCATCTAGCTATTTATCTAGCTACCAGTGTGTGTGTATGCAGTGCGTATCTGCGACATTTATGAAAACATATTGCTGCACACACTCAATGTGTGAGCGCGCAGCATTGCATCGTTCCGGCGGGTGGTATTCTTGTCAAGTTTAGTGTACGTGTTTTCGAGGCTTATTATCGAGAATACATATATATAGAGCATTCTCGAGTGAATGGAAACACAGGCTTACTTTTGTTCATCTATAGGTTAGTTGGTTTGGCGCAGAGTCAATTGCTGCTGAATCAAAGGTTTTTGACGCGAATTATCCTGAAAAAAGTCGGAGATGCACTCGAGACTCGTGCAATTGCCCTAAGATATTAAGAGGGACGAGGCTAGCTGCAAGGACAGTAACGCCACAGTTGTTTACTGTGAAGACGACTCGCCTCTACATCTGGGCTAGGTCGTTCAATCTGTACCGCTTATACCGGCATACCAACACAACATAGCACATAGGTTACTATGACAACCGCGATTACCACCTTCACCATCGCCTGCACTGAATTTCGACTATTCCTGTACACAGCTGCGCCTGCTGATGCTACTAGCTTTATATATTATGCCATGTGTGCCGACCACACAGCTGCTCTCAAAGCTACGTGCACTATGCGGCACATTTGCCTTGTGCGTGTCCCTTGTGCCCGCTGGGGGTTGCGCATATATGCCTATTTGTACGGAGCGCGTTCACACTTCCGCAAAGACGATACGAGGTGATTGGTGCCCTGTGGCCATGAGTTCGCACGGCCATCCGTGTGCGACTGATCTGATGCGAGTGCGATACCTCGATAGCGGTCTACTGTCACACCTACCTCGATAGCGGTCGTTATCGAAGTCGTCGCCTGCCTGCGGCTTTCGAACCCCCGGCACGCAAGAAAATCACTTTTTCACACTGCTCGTTGCGCAGCGATCATCGAATCGAGTACTGCTGCCTGTCTTTAGGCTTTGTTTCTTGAGAAAAAATCTCACTATCCAGCATACGATAATCCTCTTCGTCGACGCACGAGGATCACCATACGGACAGCGGACAGCTGTCCCGACGACGGTACATTCCTAATGAGGACAGAGACAGAGAGAGAGTTGTAGTTTTTAAGAGCCGTCGTCGCCAGAGCGTGTCAGATACAACGACGCGTTAAAGCGAGCCAAGGCGAACTGCGGTGTGTCCTCGTCACGCCAAGTGGAAAACCTCAGCGTGCAGTGACTACGTAACGTATGCTAGGAGGGCGGGGGGGGGGGGGGTGGGCGTCCGACGTAGCTAGTATGTTAGAATACCAACACCGAGCTTCATGCAAGCTGTGGCATATGGCTATTATTTTAGCCCGGTGTACATCCATCCGGGCAGCGTTAATTAGAAATCGCGGCGCGACTCTTTGCCTACAGTGCACGTACACGTACAAGGGCAAAACAACGCACAGAGGCTTCGCCGAAATGAAAACATCGAAAGACTTCGAAAGAGCGCCGCCACTGGCCCGCCGCTTACGCCGCTTACCGGCGGCCTAACTAACGGTTGTCGTCGTGGCCGTTCATTCGAGGCCGCCGAGACAGCAGCCTAGTTTCATTCGTATGCACAGATGCACACACATGCGTTTGGTGCATAGCCACAGTCTGATGTTGTTATCTCTAGCCAAACAAACGCTAGCCGCTAGAGCTACCGACTGTATCCGACCGGAAATTGCGTTTATACGGTGGCATGGCGGCTCTATAGCGTTATACGGCATGGTGGCGGCTCTATAGCTTTATACGGCATGGTGGCGGCTCGACAGTGTTATAAGGCATGGTGGCGACTCGATAGCTTTGTGCGATAGCTTGCCGCTATAGCGACTCCTTGATGACTGTGTGGCGGCGGCGGCGGCGGCGGCGAACCAACGCACGACCGACCACGCCTGATCTGCGTCGTTTCTCGTAGGTGAACGCAGCCCTGAACCATCATGTGGATTTCGTTGCGGGCCGAACGGGCGACGGAAGATGACGTCGATCCGCAGCGCCAGCCTTAGATCATGCTAGCTAATGTCTGCGTTGTCACTGTCGTCGTCGTCGTCGACCGGGGTCGTGCAAGATCGAGTTGGTGGACTGCTAAGCAGGTTAGATGCTCCTACTACTACTATCGAAGAGAAGACTCGACCTCGTTGGTCGCGACGACGACGACGACGACGAAAGCAACCTCTTTGCACTACTTTGCTTGGCCGTCGCACACTGCAATGGCTGCCGAATAGGCAAGGCAAGGAATTGGCGGCAAGGCGGACACGAAAAGGCACAGAAGCACGCAGGGCAGCCCACCGATAGTTAGCCCGGGCAGGCCGAGATCATGGAGCTCGAAGTCAACGACGTACAATGCGCGGGATCTGCTTCTTTGCCACCACCGCTGTCGTCGCCGTCGTCGTCGTCGTCGCTGTCGTTGTTGTGGTTGTCTCTTTTCTCTTTCAAGTATCCGACGGCTGTGCGTATGTGTAATCGAATCTACCACTCTGCGGTGGTCAGGCTAGGAGTGACAACGCAATCCATCCATCCCACCCATCGATCGATCTAGACCCCATCTTCCCCACTACTTCCCAGGCAAGCAAGCATCTGTATGTTATGGGTGGAGAGCGCCCGACCGACCGACCCACTCACAACACAAGCAAGGTTGTGCAAGTGGCCTTTTGGCTTTTGCTGTGAATCTTCAACACTAAGAAAGAATAACAGAGAAAGAGAGATAGGGGGGGGGGAGAGAGCTAGATGAAACGGGAAAGCGGGAGAATCAGCCAGGCAAAAGGGAAATAGAATAACAGAGAGGTAGAGATAGAGAGGGAGAGAGAGAGCAAACAAATGCGCACATAAGTATGTGGCTACGCCGTAGAAGCGCCCCACTTTTGGGGTACTATTGGGCTACTAGAAACGCGTTATATCGCAAAGACATTCATTTAGTGACACACAAAGAGCATAGCTCAAGTATTCATGTTAGCGCGGTTCCACGCTTCATGTGCGCTTGCGTTACGCGCCTGCACGCAATTTGTGCACACAAATATACTTAAAATACAATATAAATTGCTGGCTTTCAAGAAACGTGCGCCAGATTAAGATGTTTTCATGTTCTTTCGCCCGGATGCATATACACGAGTGTATAGACAAGACTATGTCTGCGGTTGTCGACCAGGAAACGCTAACTTATTCCAAGTAAGCAGTCTCCATGTTCCACGCACACGTTGCACAACGGAATATACAAACAGTGCTTGTGCAATGGAGCGGCATGTGTTTCAAAACATAGCGTCCAGATAAGGGGGTCTTGCGTGGACTCAGACTTGCTTTTGAAGATGTGCCAGTTTTTTGGGCCTTATACAAGGAAAACATCACACCTAACGCAATTGTAGTCTATATGACTGTTTTACTCAATATACTACAACATATTCACCACGTAGTAAGATTAAATTGCAGTATTTCCATACGTGTCACGATTGTATAAGTGACTCAATAAAACTTATTTCACCACATTAATATTTTTATTGCAAATCATTACAATTATTATTATTATTATTAGTTACTTGGCCGCATGTTCGTTGTGTGGGCCGCATTTTAGGGTAACTTATAATGTCAAAAGAATTTTCATAGCGCGGATCGTTTTCACCGCGTACTCTAGACAGACGCTAGAGCTATTTGCCATGTGTTATCGCTATTAGCCATCATCACGTTGCCACGTTGTCTGTTCCCATTTCTCGACCTGTTTTCTGCTGGCAGGCACGTCTCTCTTCATTTCATCCGGACAGCACTGTAGCGTATGTATGTGCTGTTTGCTCGCTAGTGTGGTTTGTACGCGCTGTCGTTATCGAGTTTTTGCTACGTGTTTGGGGGCGTGACTGAGATCATGCATGATTCGTCAGCAGCTGGGTGAGATGAGATGTGACATGTGTTCATCATGTTGAACTTTACAGCTCACCCCTCTTGAATTATTTGTCCACTATCTGGATATGCCTTAGCCTAACTTTAATCTGTTTAGTCTTCTTGCATATTACCGATCGGTGTGGTTTCAATCGGACTACCAGCTCTCCGCGCACCTTTTGTTCCGATAACGAGAACCGCCTCAGTCTTTACGCGGTCAATTACAGTCAATCAGCAGACACGCCATTTGTCTAGTTTTCTAGGCTTGACTCGGCCCTGGCTGTAATCGGCATTGTTAAATTGTTTGCATCCTTGACTCCTGCGATGGTGCTTACCTTCTTGAATACAAGCTCGTACGCCATGTTTCACTCAATGGAGACACATAGTGAGTCAAGTGGGGCATTTCTGGCAAGACGTCGTGTAATGAAAGGGGCTGCGCGGCAAACACCTTGTCTCTCTCTCCCTCGGCAGTTTGAGTCGCCGTTTTTGCGTTGACCCCCTGGTTGGAAGCTATGCCGCTAACTCGAAAGGACCCCGGTTTTGCCCTCAATCTCTTTTTAAGTGCAGCATTCTATTCGTTAACGAACTACTTTTCGTTTTCGCTAAGCACATATGAGCAATGAAACATTAACGCATGACAACACCCTAATCAAAACACAAAGGCAAGTACTAGAAGCACCGCGTTTCTATACCACAGGTTACACGTCCATGACATTTTGATTATGCATTATACTTTGAAAAATTATATATATATATATATATATATATATATATATATATATATATATATATATATATATATATATATTTTAAACAGATCCCAAACGGTGGTGGCAATTTTGTCTGCACAAAATTGTCAAAAAAGAAACAGCTGTTATATATGTAAAACCCTAGAGTTAAGAACATTTCTTAAGGAGGTTGTTTTTAATTCTAGACTATCCTCCGTTGGCAGCACAGCCGCTGACATTCAGTGGTATATAGTTTTACATCTATTATCAATGAGCATCGCTTAAAGAAAATTCGATCAACAGCGGGGACCCAACCTGCGACACTTTGGCAGATGACAACCATGACTAGCGCTCTAGGCCACGCCGCTGATATGAAACCCTGGCCAGCGTCAAATTTAAGACAGTTTTTTTTATATTGCCACATTTAGTCGGCCTTAGCACCTGCTTTGAATTGAACAAAAAATTTGCGGTATATTTATTGTCATAAACAAACAATGATAGGGACTAAAAACTATTTCTACGGGATCTCCGGAAGCCCTGCGGCTGACGGAAGAGACCTTTCCACGGCCGCAGCGTTGCCGCGCTGAACATCGATCGATATGCGCTGCAACAGGTATTCGCGAGCGTGATTTACTGATTCGAATTCAATGCATTTTATACTAAAAGTTAGTAATTTGTGATATTATGTGGGTAGTTGGCTATCGGAATCCGGCGACGATGACAAAAATGAGCTGTCTAAGGGTTGGAACTCAAGCGAACTGAGTAGGCTTTGATGCCTTGTCCTATTTACACCAATACGCACGTAATTAATGTTTTATATGGACAATGTTCAATAAAACACTGATTCCATCTACTGTAAAGAGCAAACTATCTCTATGTTTAGTACACTCGATTTGGTTTGTTCTGCGGCCGACACACGTGCAGTCAAACGGGGGCGCGTTTCAGATCAACTCGTCAAACTCATAGCTTCGCCTACTCATAAGCGGCTTCGACCTAAAAGCTAATGTCAGTCGTGACGGTCTATAGGGAATTGTGCTATGGACTTCGTCGGACTTTGAGGGCTGATCAAATGAAAAATTCAAACTCTAGGTCGGAACGACATATTAAGGTCGAATATGTCGTACAAGCTGAAATATTGGACAGACGACACTCTTCGAGCGTATTTCCTATTCGTAGCACTAGAAATTAAACGTGTACCCAAAAAACGCTAAAATGTGTCCACTACTGATCTACAGTTTAAAATAACCCCCATACATACAAATGTGCAACGGTGGTGCTCGAACCCGCGCACCTATGTGTCTCCTCCGGTCGCGAGGCCCAGGCGAATACACCCTCCACGCCACCGGGCTCGATACTGGTCTAGAGTTACTACAGATACGTTGCTTTGTGAATGTCTCCTAGACAGATCATGTTTCGCCGCTGAAAAAGCATCTGAGAACTGCGGGTTTGACTGCCAACTTTTCTAATGTAGCCCCTATACGATTAGTGGGAGGTTGGCCGAACCACTTAAGTGCACGCTGTCTAAAAAGCGCCTATCCAAAAAGAGGCTATTTACAGACTAGTTGCTTCAGACTAGTCACTTTTCTGACTAGTCAGTTCTCGTCTTATCGAAGTCTCGTGCATAAGGCTATTTGCTCAATGTATTTAAGTACTCTATATTTAGCAAGTAAGCGACGAATGTAGCGTTCGACTTTGCGGAAAAAAAATCTGTCTAACTCGATGTCTTATTTAAGCTGTCTGCCTATTGTCGGGTTTCGTCGTTTATTCACGAATTAGACGTGCCTACTTTTTTTTCATTTCATCATCAACCAGGTGAACCGTCGTATTTGAAATTGGTTGTACAAATGTGTATAAAACAGATATCTATGTGGTTGCAAAGGACAAATAAAAAAGGTAGAACCTTCGAGAGCCGCACAAAATGATCTCATTCGTTGTTATACGAATTCTATCGAAACGGACAGCTGAAAGCTCTAGTTACGGATGGCGATTTTGTATTAGTTCAAAAAAAATTGTTGCTGCGGAGATTGTCTGAAACATTTCGAGCGTACTTAGCGAGGACAGCATTTAAGACTTCGTGCTACTATTGGACAAACTTTGTTTCGGCCGGTTCTGAATGAATCCCGTTCTGGACGACCTATTACGCTCGAAGAAGACTGCTTGCGCGAGACTGTCAAACTAAATCCCCGAGTAGCCACGCGAGATTGGCCATAAACTTGACCTGGAGGCGTGGAAACCTGTATTTTTGCCATAGAAGTCGGTAGTCCGGTCCAGGGATGGCTAACAATAGGAAGAATGTTTTGAATATATATATATATATATATATATATATATATATATATATATATATATATATATATATATATATATATATATATATATATATATATATATATATATATATAAAGTTGATCCAAGCTACAGGCCGACTATCGTACTAAGGGGTCGACGCATTTAAAGCCAAGATGTTGCTGGCCAGAGTATTACCTATTACCGCCAAGTCTCAAACGGGACCACAAACAGAAGAGCATATGGAAGTCATACGACAAAGAGTAAACAAAGGCATTTACATGGGTGATCATGTTGACGACGACAACACATGCAACATGCGCTAGTCCATTGGGCGAGAAGCACCATCGGTGACCGGTGGAGAGGCGGGAGTAAGTGAAAATGAACGATGCTGCGTGTCTCGTAACCCACTTGCTGAGAGATTGACTGCTGTTGTCAGCACACAACAGCAGCAGCAGCAGCAGCCTTTTCTCTGGTTTGGGAGCCGTTAGAAGATAACTTACCGCAGTACCACAAGAACGCGGTCAGGCAAATGTTGTCGTACTTTGAACTGCGTCCGTAGTGGTAGTAGTTGGTGGTGGTGACGGTGGTGGTGTGGTGTTACGATAGTCTCGCGTCTTCGCCGCGCTCATAGCCTAGGTGGTTAGCGACGGCGTTCGATATGTGTTTGGCGCTACTGTTTGGTCATATACGCCTGCCCTCTCGGGTGCCGGACTGCCCAACGTCCGAGCGTTCCAACGTGCGCACTCATGTTCCGCTCTAGTCGTTAGTGGCCGGTTGCTGTGTTTGGATCTCGTTCTCGATCGGCTTCTGTCGGCATCATCGTCGATGAATTGCGGCCGCCCCAGCCGCAAGCCAGACCGCAGAAAAGAGAAAAGCTCAATTACATATACAGATCTCTCCAAACTCTGTAGTTTTTTTTCCGCATTATTTCTATTGTATGGTCCGGATCGCTACTAGGCAAGTGGTAGTCCGATAGTTTAACTTGTCGAAAAGAGCGAGATCTTTTTCGCCGATCTTTTTCGAACGCCGCGCTGGTTATCTTTAGCTGAAAAAAACTATGTGGCGCATCGATTTCATTTGAGACTTTTCACTTTTGCGATTTTCCACCTTTGCGACGTTTCCACTAGAATAAGCGGGCAGATCTGTAGCTCTGCCTATCTAAGTACGCAAACGTGGCAGTAGCGTTGGCGCAACTAAAGGAAATCTCGACTCAGCACGGACTTAGCGAACGAAGCCACTGCACGTGGTACTGCTGGCTTTGTCTGGCTACGAAACGGGCTTAATATCGGTAATCTATGTACGTGGACCGCAAAGAAGAATGAAAATCATTGCACGATGCGAAATTGAAGAACGTGTGGCGACAACCGCGTGCCTCAAGGAACTCGCCATTCAGTCAGTTTGCCGAGGGGTGGAAGATGTCAAGAGAAATCGCTTTTTTTGGAGAATAAATACTATAAGTAATGGAATCATACAAGACAAATACAATGACGTATAGTGTATAAATTGTACAGTTTTCTCAGTTCTGTTTGAAGGTTATCGTAATTATTAAATTAAATCGTAATTAATAAAAAATAATCGTAATCGTCTTTTTAATGCATATGACGATTATTTTAAACAAGTGTATTTATTTATTACTGTTGTGATCAAGAATATTTAGACTCATATCAGCCAGCCCTCCAAACAAGTGGGTTCAAGTTTGCCCAGAATTCCTCCGCAGACAAACCTTGAGTGAATCGCCGTACCAAGAAGAGTCATATTCAGTCCGGTGTTAAAAAAATATATATATATATTTTTTTCCAGTTCTTTATGTTTAACGTATCTACTATATTTATTATTATTATATATATATATATTATTATTATTTTGAAATAAGCAAAGGTAGCATAAATTGTTGTCTAAATCTCCAGCACACTCTCCGTACCATCCGGCTGGCGTGCTACGAAAATCACTCTACGACGGTTTATGCGGTGGGCGTGATCGCGGAACGGCGAAAATCGAAGCAGTGACTCTGACTTGGCTCGCCGTGGGGATGTAACTGGGTCTGCTCGATGGGCGGAATCCGTCGCGCCCATCGAGTTTCGTTTGATCTCGTATGTGGCTGTTGATGCTGATAGTGATGATCGTTAGAATGATGAGAGTATGTAATAAAGTATATATATATATATATATATATATATATATATGGTCTCAATGCCCTCCATTCTCTTTACGTTTCACCCCTTTTTCGCGCCGTTTCGCTCTGATTCGGGGTTCTCAAACGGCTTCATTAATTTTCAATCATCTCCGTCTAGGACTACTGACTAATTTAGTCAGGCTTCTGCTTTTCGTTCGATGACGGTAATGACACATCTTCTTTAGTCTTGTCGTTTATCCCTCTCTATCCCCTAGATGTACATATATAGTTCTCTTTACCTTTTTCGACGTCTCACGACTCCCGCTCTCTCGCTCTATTTGCCTCTCTTGATCTCCGTAGCCTCATTTCGGTCTTCGACGGGGCCACGTACTAATTTCTTTGCCAAGTTCAACTAGCCTATGATCTAGTAGGCCGGGCGTCTGAGGGCGATGAATGAAATCGTGTTTTTCGAGAGTCTCCTACCGGCAGCATCGAGGTCGTTATTGTCTCGACTGTCGATGCTTCGTTTCAGTGTTTTCCTTTAACAACCAATCCTCTATAGTGCTTATAATACATCGACAACTCCAGGCACGTTCAATACGCAGCATATATGATTGAAAAGAACTGTGAAGATGTGAGCCAAAGCTAGTAAGAAAAATAGCGACTTCTTGCAAAAGCAGTGCGCCAGCGCGTGTTTAAATTATTAATACCACAAAATTAATGTGTGTACTACAGCCTGTGTCCTAGTGATTTGGTTCGTTTTCACGTTGGTTCATTCGAGTAAGATCTGACGTCACTTACTACGGATACTATATGTGATGACTAGTAATGTGTGAAGTCTGGCTTGTTGGGAATGGCTTATTAGTGCAGTGATGCGCCCCGATGAGAGAGGTTGTGAGGGTCTGTTTTGCGGTGTCTCTGGAATGCAGATTGGGTTGGGATGACTAGTCTACCGGGTATTCTGATCGTATCTAAAGGTGGATCGTAAGCGCAGTTTTATTTCGAAAGCTAATGGTTTTCCCTGAATGAGTGGCACGATATGATGCCCGGTGGCTTGTGTCCAGTGCAGACAGCAATCGTGTTTAGCAGAACATGTTCTTTTCTGCCTACGTAGTAGGGGTTCCCACAAAGTACAACAACTGCATGGCTTACAACAACGTAAGGCTTACAAGGCGAAAACAATAAAGAAACTTCAGCATCGCAGCTCTCTGCGACCAACCGCCGTTCAAGCGGCTACTGCCCTGCCGCAACATACGACGTCTCACGTCGTTCACGTGACGACTTTGCCGCGACCCGAGACCTCCTCGAGAGCCAACGCCGTAGAGTGCACATCGCAACATGCACTCTGAACGGCGCTAACCGCTTTCTGCCCCACCTATAAGGGCGCCTTCTCCCCCATTCTCTAAATCTTCCCCCGCTTCCGCTGACCCGGTTGTCTACTCGAATCTTGTAGAGACACAACAAAGTAGCTATATACAAAGCGAAGCAACAAAACATCAAGGATATCATCAAATCTCTGATCTTCAATCTCAAATCATCTGATACTTATATAGCTATATCTTCACATGAAAATGGAGTAAGATGTCGTTGTGAATATTCCTTGAATATATATATATATATATATATATATAAGTGAAACCCGAATCTCGCAATTGTGAACATTAAAGAGCACTTACAGAAAAATGTATGCACAAAAAGATCTGTTGCGACAATTCTAACCCTCTTACTTTGACATGTTAACCTGAATACGCATGTCACCTTTCGTACATCAAAGGTGCTTAGAACGGTAGCATAAATTGACATTTTAAGAGATCCAGGGTGTCCGCAACAGTTTTTGTGGCAGCATGTTGCTGACTCTCAACGGTATGGTTTGTATATTTTTTTATATTTTTATCTATCAATAATCGTCTATCATCTTTAAATCTCAAAAATGACTATTTGCACCTAAGCGCCATTCATCAGCTACAGGACACATTTAGCGCATATCGGTGGCTTTGTTTATTGAATTTGGTTTATAGAAGTGAAGAAAACGAAGTTCGGTGGCTTTGAAAGAGACAAAATTAAAAGAGCAACAAACCTAAACCAAGTTTCGTGTTAAATATCAAATTATTTGTGGTGGAATTGGAGACCTTTGGAGGAGTTTTGACCGATATATTATCGATATGAAATCGCAGAAGACTGACATTGAAGCTCGTTTCAAAAATCTTGAATTCGAATATTGAACTTAATCATTGAATCTTGAATTTTATCTTTGAATCTTTAATTTAATCTTTGAATTTTGAATTTAATTTTTGAATCTTGAATTTAATCATTGAATCTTGAATTTAATCTTCAAATATTAAATTTAACCTTTGAGTTCTGAATTTAATCGTTGAAGCAGAGCAACGCCCGTCGGGAAATGCTCGAATTAAACCTCAGGCGGTAGCGAAAGACCCTAGATTGCTTCAGAGAATGATAACGGGGCGATTCATAGGGTATATGGTTACGACATCAAGATTAAATCCTTATCCTCCCAGTGGTGCTACCAAGGTGAGAATCCATCAAATAAATTCAGACAGAGCAGATACAGCATTATGGATTCTATTTACTGTTTCTTGGACTATAAGGAAATCATTTTTCACGAATGTTTGCCACCTAGTTCTGTGGTAAATGAGGAACACTACCGCGAAATTTAAAGAAGATTGAGCGAGAAAGTCCAGCGCAAGAGGCCTAAACTCGGAACCAACAACTCTTAGATTCTCCATCACGATTTGATTAAAAAAATCGATATACATATTTCCGCGATTTCCTTATTCGCCGGACCCAGCTCCAACTTTTTCTTCATCCCACGGGTAAACAAATTTATGAGACAACGTTTCGAGCCTATCGAGGAGATATAGAAAAACTCGCAGAAGCAACTCGATTCCATATGTATCAGATAGTTTCAATCCGCCCGCTTGTATATATATATATATATATATATATATATATATTTCGTTCTATTCCAAAAGTCGCCTACAATCGCCAATATTCCAGAAGATATTCGAACGCGTTTGCAGGCTATCTAAATTAAAAGAAGAAAACACCGTGTAAATGTAAAATTATGTATGAAACCTGAGCAATGGTATCTTAGTTAACTTACACAAAAAAAATTAAAGAGGTTGTTTTTAGTTCTAGGAAAACCATCCTTCGTCCGCTAGAGGCTTGGAACTCAACGTGAGAAACATCTTTAATGTACCGAAGGCCCTACGTCTACCATCCGGCAACTGACTTTTCAATGAGTTATTTCTTTACTTGCATTGCTTCATTTTTCAAGCAGTTATGTATATATATGTATATATATATATATATATATATATATATAAACAACGACAAGTGTACAACTAGATTTAAAATCTATATTGCTAATGGTTCTATCTTTTGATATGATTATAGTTTTATTGCGACAGCAGTGCAGCCATCCTTTCTCATCGTTACCGAACTAAACGGACCGTCGTCCCTTAATTGGCTGGTTCTGATTACTCAATAACACAACCATACACACACAGCCATGCACATAATAACAACGAATTTTGTCGCTCGATTAGCTGTCAGATTGAATTAAAGGCCGCGCTCATAGCCACACGCTAATAGAACCCCCCGGCATGGCTGTGACGGCTACGCGTTCTCAGCGTCTAACAAAATCAACTCTTCAATTCCGTCACACGACTAGATGGCCTTTAAGTGTGGGCCGCATACAATCTTGATGGACCGTGTGTCTATACAATGAGTCAATCAAGTTCTGCTCTAGTTTGTCACCAGTATCACTGGCTCAAATAACAAACAAGTACAACGTGAAAAGATTCCGCCGTCAGTGTGACAGGTACTGTCGTATAGTATTTCATGTCTCACCATTGAGCAACATTAATAGCTCTCCTTTATACCCTAATATTAATTCGTCAAACATTTGTCGACACATAGTGCTTTGCTTGTAGAAGTCGCCGACAGTAGTACAGAAAAGCCTTGAACCATTTAGCGTTGCCAGTCGCAGTTATCGTCGAAACGTCGTTGGATTCATTAGTATAGAGTAGAGGCCAACTCCTCTTAAGAAAAGCCTGTTTGTCATAGCGTCATATATTCAGCAAAGATAACATTGGGACAATCGGGGTCATATTAGACATGGATGGTGTCACGTTTTGCTCGGTCTTCTGTATACGGCAAGTCATCCACTAGGAGGTTAGGAGCGAAACTAGCATTTGCCAAATCGCACGGCAAACGTGACGCGTGCTGCTTTCCAGTTAGAGCTGATGACGATCTTGCCTACAGTGGCTCTTGGTATACTATTGATCTCAAATTCACCGCAAAGCTGCATAGCGAGGATTGAAGGGGTTGCGTTCATTAGCGGCGTGTCTGCTGAATCGCGCGAGATCCAACGCGCCACGTCCTCCTGATGTGAGAGTGGTTGACATCTTCTCCATAGTATTCCGCCGAAGACCTGGTGGTTGGGCACAGTGTTTTCGTGGATACGGATGAAGTCGTATCATTTTACCACCTTGTTGCGTATAGTATTATTGTATAAGAGTGGGAAATGCTATCCGAGCATCGTTTTTTCGTTGGGTTCCGAGCAAAAAACGTCCTTCTATTTTTGTGCATATATGTTGAGCGTAAACGTTACGGGTCACTTGGATGTAAAACCAACAGAATGTTCGGGATAATGTGTGTCCCGTAGACCAGGATGACGTAAAAGTGTCTGTTATAGTGGGATGCGGTTGGTTGGGAAGAAGCACGTGCCATATACATAAGTGCCGGCGGGAGAGAGGCGGGGGGACGTTAATATTACCGTAGGCAATAATTGGGTACATTATATAGCTGACGGATTGTGCTATTACTGTCAAGGTGTTCGCTGAATGCGCACATCGCTCTTATATAATAAGGAAAAGTGGACGCTCACTTGCATTTAACGCACCGTGCAGCTTATGAGCCATGAGGTCGATACCTATCGGAGTAGAGCTTACGCAAGTATAAGGGAGAGAGACCAACATTGATGCCCCAAGATGATCTGTCTAATCAACTCTGCTACCAGTTGTCGGTATGGGGCGAAGGTCTACATTGTTTAGGAAGCAGGCATTAATATCACAGTTTTATATCATATACTGGCTTTATATGCGTTTTTCTGTACTTTGTCTGCACACTTGCGGACATGTAAATAATATTCACTTTTGTGTTGACCATCAAAAACTTAGTTTTATTAACCGATAATGACCGCATCGGCGGTCTTTGCACTTTTTTGCCCGGTGGGACGGTCGCTGAAGGGTTCAAATTGTATATAATGAATTAATTGTATTGTAATTATGTACCATCTTAAAATGCAATGTTATTGCGAAATAAACAATATATGTTAACCGATGGTTGGTTTACAATATAACGCGTACAGAGAAAATACACATTCACATATGTGTATATTCGTCACGGTTCCAAAAGTCGAGTCAACGTAACTGTTCTATCGCATCGTTGGAAGTGAATAAAGGTGCTTTTGACTTGACTTGACATAAATCACACTGTCACCCGCAGAGTTTGCACAAGCATAACGATGCAATTTAACATCGTATACACCTATATACCCAGTACATCGAATACACATCGTCATGTGGAAGCGATGTACAGCAAATCGTGCGATTATTAGTCTATTCTCATTATCTCGAATACGATGAAAAATTTATTTTTTCCCGATTTTTTCCATTAATGTGTTTTGAGATGTTCGTGCATGAGGACGAGCACATGACTTCTCATGTGCCTACGAGTGTGGGACAAATTCTATAGATTTTGAACCTAGGCAAAGTTTGTCGATTCAAGCTTTATTCCCTCCACGTGGATATTTCATTGCTTTTGTTTTATTTAGATTTACATTTAACTTGTTCCGGTGGCTTTCTCTTTTACATGGATGATTCCATCGGGCTTGCCTGATGCTCCGCATGGCTCTACGTGGCTGGCAACTAGCAGGGACAAGTTCCATAAACCCACTGACCTTTGTTTCTCCTCACCCACTTAGGCTTGAATTTGCGTGAAAAGTCCTCAACAGACAGATTTTTTTTCCCCACTGGAACGACGGGTAGCATTGTCTTCCTTTGAAGTGAGAGCTAAATGACCAAAATGAGTTAAACAGAGCTTTTATCCGGACATATCTTCACCAAATCTGCGATTGCGAGAGGTTCGAGTCATCGGATCGACAAACCAAACTCGGTAGATGCAGCGGCAGCAAGCAAACACGCACAAGCTAGAAAACAGGGCTAGACGACAACATCTTTTCATCCGGGAAGAAGACGGCCTTCAGCGGTGTCCGACTTCAAAGAGATTTGTTTTGTTTGTGTCTCGTGTTACGTCACAGTGAATAGTGATGAGTGAGGAAACACTCAATGCGTTTGACTCCGTCAAACTGAAGAAGAATACGAACTTTGTTGAAGTTCGCAAGAGCAAGCTTGCGAACCGTTCCGCGTTGCGTTTACGATTTCTACCACTACTACACGTGAATGACGACGAACTCTACTGCGGCAAGACACTTCCGTTACGAATACACTATATCATTTGTAACGAAAGCGTAGTAGCTAACGCCGTATAGCAAAACCTCCAGAACCGCTATCGAACATGCATGGTGGCAGGAGGAGGCTCGCTTTGAGCAATTTTTGTTATTAAAAAATGGTTTGGTGTGCTGCTAGGAGTCATTCATTTGAGAGCATTCATTTGATAAAGCACGTTGAAATGCTAGCGCATGTGTATGCATTCACCTTCATCATGTGTTTGTCACGAAACGTGTGTTACACGTTTCGACCACAGCTCGTAGCACCGTGGGTTTAGTACCAAACATGTCGTTATTAGATGTGCATTCGTGCGGACGCAGCAGTTTAGATGAGCATATTCTGAAAAAGTGTGTAATTGAGAATCGTGAAAGCCAAAATATAATATCTGCAGTTTTATTTCTTGAGAATTATCTTCAATACAACACTTGTTCTGCTTTGAATTAACGTAGAATGCAATTCAACAAATGCAAAATTCTTCCACGCAGGCATGTTTGGTTTGTCGATAGCATGACTAGGGTTTCTACAGTCTTTCAGGGTTTCTACTCTATATGCATATCTGGTCATAAAGTGCTTATGAAAACATATTATATATATATATATATATATATACATAGAAATATATATATATTTATATAAATATATATATATATATATATATATATATATATATATATATATATATATATATATATATATATATACAGGTAGTTCAATAAGTTCTTAGAATGAGCTTTTTAGAATTCGAATTTTGGCGCGCTTCCACCGCTATTAGGAACTGCAACTTTTCGACTGCCAGCAATCAAAATATTATGGTGATTGGCCGTTGCGATTTCGTTTGATCGCTTTTCCCGTGCAACGTATCGGCGTGATTTTGAAAAATGGAGAATAAAGAGTTTCGAGTGGTTATCAAGCATTTTATTTCAAAGGTTGGAATGCGACCCAAGTGAAAACTGAGTTAGACGAGGTGTACGGTGACTCTGCGCCATGTTTTGCCACTGTTTCCAACTGGATTAATGAGTTAAAAAGAGGTCGCAGGAGCACCGGGATGAACTACGTTCAAAACGCCCAAAAACGGCAACTGATTAGGAAAACGTGGAAAAGGTGCGGAAAATCGTTGCCGCAGATAAGCGAGTGAACATTAGGGAGATAGCGGAGGCCTTGGGGATCAGTGTGGGTAGTGTGCATTTCATCCTGCACAAAAACTTGAAGATGAAAGAGCTCAGAGAAAAATGGCTGCCGCATTTGCTCAACCAAGGCCAAAAAACGCGCCTGTTTTCGCTTCACAGCGAAATTTGGCCAAGATGTCGAACAATCCGTCGGATTTTTGGCGCAGATTCATGACCGTCGATGAAAGCTGGGTCCATCACTACACTCCCGAGACCTAAGAAGCATCTTGCCAATGGTGTGCACCTGATGAAGGACCTCCGAAGAAGGTGCAGACAACGGCATTGACCGGAAAGGTGATGGCTACAGTTTTTTAAGACCAACGTAGAATAATGCTGGTCGACTACCTTGAGAGCGGTAAAACGATCACAGGAGAATATTAGGCAAGACTGTTAGACTGCCTTTAGCAAGAACTCATCGTGAAACGGCCCGCTTTGCAGAAGCAGGTTGTCCTGTTTCACCAGGACAATGCTCCTGCACACAAGTCCCGGCAAGCATCGGCAAAACTGGCCCAACTGAGGTTCGAACTTATTGAACAACCTTCCTATTCTCCAGACCTAGCCCCCTCTGATTATTTCCTCTTCGGACATTTGAAGAATAGTCTCGGTGGAAAGCGTTTTTCCAGCAATGAAGAGGTTAAGGCTGCTGTCAATGCCTATTTTCAGTCTAAAGACGCGGAATTCTACTTAAGAGGTATAAAAGCTCTGAAATCTTGGTGGGAAAAGTGTATTGAGCATCTCGGAGCTTATATCGAATAAGATAAATTTAAAAACATGATTTGGAAAATTCTTGGTTTTCATTCTAAAAACTTATTGAACTACCTGTATATATATATATATATATATATATATATATATATATAATTGTTTACATGCATAGGCCCAAATCATTTTGACACACTTAGTAAGTGCAGAGTTGCGCCCCCCTATATGTGTACCAGACTCGTTTCACCCTAGCAGCTGTGGGAGTCGACTTGCCGACAGTCTCAATGTGCTCACAAGATGGCTTAGTGGCAAAAGCCTTTGCCTTGCATTCGGGAGGACTGGGTTCGAGACCCCGGCCGGCCACTCTTAAATTGGTTTGCATGGTTTCCAATTTAGACAAGGTAAATGCCGAAGTGAATTAAAATTAACAATGACACGAAAACACTGTACACGGGTAATAATAGCCTTACGGAAAAATGTAAAAAAAAGTTTAAATTCACGGCAGCCAAAATGACGACTATGGCAACGACAACGCGCCCGATAATAAGAACATCAGCAACTAAAGTCCAATAGCAAATGCCATATTGGCATTGACGACGACGACAACAACAACAGAACATGCAGCACGAGCGTTACTGCATGCCGAGCGTGCGTAACGTCATAGCACAACTTCATACAATTAAGGACAGAATGATAGGCGCGTCAGCGCGCACAGCTTGGGCCGGCCGATACGATCACGCAGGCCTTGAATCGGCCATCGCCAGAAATGGTTTGCAAGTGATCTTAGTCGAACAAGTCAAATCCAATTCTTAAGGCCCTTCTGAGGAGGGGCTTTTATGCTGACCCTACGTACTACATGTAGGGGCTTCTTTAAAGGTTTCCAACTAGCAATAGATTTGATGATTAGGAATTTTGTCGAGTGATCAAATTACATAGCCGATTCGAGCCAATTGTTTAACTACGCTCATCTTAATTTAAAAAAAAAAAATCTAGATTTTTCTTCGAGTAAACTAGTGTATGGCCAATAGGAGAGGCTGAGACTTATTGGATTCTGGAATAAATTGCTTGGAAGGCCTAAACAGGCAAAATACGTCTCGTTGAGTGGTACACCCCGACCCCGATGCAGCTGGAGTGGAAAGAAACGCCTAGGAAAATGTCTGCGGCTATTGCAGCCGCTAAAATGTATCGCCTATTTTTTGGGAAGCTTAACACGACGACACACCTACCTACTAGTTGCCAAGCACACAACCTACCTTCTATAGCAGAACCTATCACCGTGTCGAATTATTAATAACCTGTACTCTATATTAGTGACAATTATTATAATCATGAAATTTACTCGTAACGCCTTAACCGGAGTGGGGGGTGGAGGGGTAATGACGTAAACACGCAAAATAGCGACGACCTTTTGAACATTTGGTCATAGCCACTAGAAATGAGCCGGCCTGCCATTCTTTAAATTACATCATTGTCAAAAGTATCGGCTCGTCTAACATCTAATTAAAGCTCAACCACAAAAAGGTTTTTTTTCATGGTTTAGCATTCCTCGTGCTAATATCGCCAACCGTCTTAAGGCAACATTGCGTCAGAACAATGATTAGATGAGGTTTCATTTGCCTTCGTGCATCGATTATAGTAGTATCGATTAGACATCGTTGAAAATAGTTGTCGCCGCTTTTTCGTTTGAGCTGGTATGAAATATCTCGTCTATCGTCTCGCTAGCAGGCAGCCTCGCCGCACATATGTATGAGCCGGAACTCCCTGGTGGTGCCCTATTTCGTTCCTGAAATATACCCTTTTTCTACTCGGCTGTTGACGTCAAGAAGGTAGACAGAGAATCTAGAGAATGGCGGTGGGTTTCCACGTATTACGTTACGCTGTGCAAGTCACGCAAGGAGTGGTCTCAATCGAACGCGGAATACGTGAATGAATTAGGCTACTTTCCGTCGACGTAAAGCTGCTTAGTGTGCCGGCCGCCCTAACTAACATCAGAGTCGGTATTGTAATGTTAAGCTGCCGCGTTTTTCAGTACACAACAGGTACTACAACAACAACAACAACAACTACTACTACGGCAATACTGCCTCTGCCGGCTAACAATGACCAATAATACATTCGCTGACTATACATATTTATATATATATATATATATAGACAGACTTTGGCAAAGGCTTTGATGGCTAGTCGTCCAATTGTTCTAGCCCTACTCCTAGACTAGTGCTAAATTCCTACGCGCACTCCTACAATTCATACTCACCTTACTGCATCAATGATGCTAAGACGATTCTATTCTAAAGTTATTCTTACAGAGATCTATTCTATCTAGTCTAGACATAACAGGTTGCAACGCCGAAATACTGTGCAGTTACAACTACGACGACGACAACAACAACAACATCTATTAAAATAAACTCGTATGCGTAGTAGCCTCACTGACAAGAAAAATCTCTCTATATTGTTGTTTTCATATTAGAAACTATACCATTCTAGATCGGCGTTCGTTTTGAGAGATTGGCTTTGGATTCGCCTCGGATACAGATAGAAGAGACTCTGCGCCCATCACGTATAGCTTGTTGGTTCGCGAGTTCGATGCATCGGGATCGGGCGGGCCCTGAATGGCCACGGCAAGGTTAAGCACGCGCCACCATGAGGCCACTACACAATTTGCCATAGTCGATAGTCGACACCGTCTACAAATCTACTTGATTCGCGAGTTCAAATCTTTTATCTTCACTTCTATCTTCACTGGATAGGGTAGTGGTTTTGCCTCTGTGCGTCCAACCAAGCATCGGTGTTTTCTGTCGCTAGCGGCCGCACTGCGTCTTGAAATACGATTTAGGCTCCAATACGTGTCTTGTCGGTTCACTGCATGACATCCGTCGACAAAGTCGTCAGGCCTGCATAAATCGTTTCTTATTTGATCTCTTGCTCTCTCTCTCTCTCTCTCCCTCTCTAGCTTTCTCTCACACACCGTCTTTTTCTTTGTATAAATGTATTTCTCTCTCTCTCTCCTAGTCTGTCTTTTTTCGTCTTGCTCGCTTCTCTGTGTGTAAAGACCACTAACCGGTCGTAGAAATGTCATTTTTGATTCAGTCATCATGATGATTCATATTAGACTGTTCGAGTCTGCCCCAAAATTGGCATACTCGTTTACGGGCCTCGTGATATCGTCGAAAGGAGTGCCGACCAAGATACGCACAAGATTAAGCATGCCACGCTGCGAGCGTCTACCTAGTAGAGTTCCACACACGCTGGCTTCATGTGCACGTCACCTTGATTCTGAGAAAAATCTATAATATAATACAACGCTTGCAGAGACGTTATAATAACATCTCGTGTGCACGCTATGTGCTATGCATGCCTAATTGGCCTATATACATATTTATATATATATATATATATATATATATATATATATATATATATATATATATATATATATATATATATATATATATATATATATATATATATAAACTAACGACGAAATCTAGACTATAAGGGAGCGGCTTATCACAATTTTAAGTCGTAACTCATGAACATTTTCGATATATGTATATATATATATATATACGCCGGTGTTTTTGTTTACTAACGACGAAAGCCGGACTATAAAGGAGTGGTTTATCATAATTTTAAGTCGTAGTTCTTGAATGTTTTATATATATATATATATTTAAAACAAAAAAAATCAAACTTTGAAGAACTACGACGAAATTATGATAAACCACTCTTTTGTAGTCCGGCTTTCGCCGTTAGTAAAAAAAAAACATCGGCGTATATATATAAATCTATATCCAATATGTTCACGAGTTACGACTTAAAATTGTGATAAGCCGCTCCCTTATAGTCTAGATCTCGCCGTTCGTAGTAAATTACACGCGTATATAATGTAGAACTTACAGTAGATAAAACGAATAGTGTATGTATAGGTGCATATAAAGACAATACACATACCAATACACATGCCATATATACGCTATGTAAGTAAACTTAATTATACAGCTTTACTATGCTAGCACCCTAGAGTGAACAACCGTATCCGCCCAGTTGTTCAATGCAGGGTGCATTTATGCAGACTATGTTTTATAGGCTAATAAAAAAGCGTAACGGCAACATACAGGGCTAATAATAATTTGATCTAGATAATTACACTTTTAAATTATTTTGTGTACTTGAAGTTCGGTGAAGTGGCCGGGGTTTTATAAGCAGAGAAGTCAACAAAGATCTACAATTTGCGCTTTACTCTATTCTTGTGTGCTTTCAAACAATGCGTGGCCAAGCAATACCCATGCATACGCAAGTGTAGGGCATGGCGCGCATTCTGCTTGATCGTACAATACAACAAACTATGTTTGATAGACGTATGATTTTCAATTTGTCGTAAAAGAAATTTAATTTATCGATTATACACATGCTATATAAGCTATCTAAAATGCGTGGCCAACAAACTTTTACCCAAAAGGGCAAAAGATGCGCGCAATATACTGACAAAAGTTGGAGAATTTATATTTTAGTGTTTATTAAATATGCATATTTATGCAGAACCGCTTTTATGCGTGAGTCAAAGTAGGAAAACGTAACAACGGCATATATGCATAGTGCATCGACTAACTATAACTTGATCTAGACTAAAATTTTGGTTTTTGAAGTTAGATTAAATGACCAGGGTTTTTTGAGCAGACAAATCAACAAAAATCTACAACGCGCGTTTTACTCTCGCTCTTGTTGACTTGTAAATAATTCATGGCCAATCAATACCCATACATACACGACTCTATGCGTGCATGGCGCACATTATACAATAAGACTATGTTTGATGGATTGTACAGTAAGAATATGTTTAGGAGACGTATGACTTACCATTTGTCGTAAAGGAAATCAAATTTATATTTATAGCAAAACAACTAACTTGTTCTACAAATCTAGTTATTTTTTGTCAGAAGGATTATTTGTTGTAACCAGCGTGAATACTTAATATCATATTTAAATACAGCTGTTCTCTGTCTTCTCCCTTGGAAATAGCCTGACATAGATGCGTCCGATTAGCTCAAATATTCCTATTCAGCTGAATTTGGTAGATATCCAAATTAAGTATATTAGAGTTTTTAGAGTGTCTTTTCCTAGTAGAGCTGCATTTATTCATATCTGTTTTGACTCATTTATAGGTAGATGTAAATATATATATATATATGTATATATTTGGTTGATCCATAAGTCCGTTTCGATTTTTCACCCATTTTTGGACACATGTCGTCACAACGAAAAGCTTTTATTGAATGCTGTATTGCCCACTTTGTTTAACTACCTTCGCCCAACGTTCAGGTAAGCTCATGATTCCATCCCACCGTCCTGGCTTCCGAAGTAATAGTCTATATACGTTTTAACACCTTCCAAAGAATCGAATTCCTTGCCATTAAGAAAAATTTGAAGGGACCGAAACAGCTAATAATCTGATAAAGCACGGTCAGGACTATACACAGGATATGGCAAAATATCAAATTTAAATGCCATTAACTTTTTGGTGGTGAGGAAAGATGTGTGCGGTCTTGCGTTGTCGTGGAGGAAAGTCACTCCTCGTCTGATCGCCAATTCCGGCCATTTCGGATCAATTTCCTTCTTAAAATTGTCCAGTTATTGACTGTATTATATCGTATTGATCGTTTCGTTAAGTTGTAACTGATCAAAATAGATCACCCCTTTGCATGCCACCAAAAACTTAACATCGCTTTCCTCGTATGGGGTCCGGACTTTGCAGTTGCTTGGGGCTCACTCCCTTTTAAGCCGCGCCTTTCTGCGGACAACGTTCTTATAGCTATCAACTTCTCATCCCCTGTCACCATGGTGCGGAGAGAGGGGCGATCCTTGTTCTTCTTTAGGAGCTGATCGCATTCTAGCACAAGCTTTTCCAGGTGGCGATTGCTAAGCGCGTGCGGCCTATACATCCAACTTGCTGACGAATCTCTCGGCATGGAGATGCCTTTTAATGCCGACAATAGCCACGATCTCGCCTAGCGAGAGGTGCGGGTTTTGTTCAACCACGGTTGTTAATGCGGCCGTGTCCACTGTCGAAGGGCGTCCCGGCCGGTCTCGGTCGTTAACGTCGAAGTCACCGTTCCTAAATTGGACAAAGTTCGAACTGTCATATCTGTTACTGTCTCCGCCATACATTTTACACATCATAGTTACGACTTGGGTTGCATTCTTTCCTTTCCGGAAATAAAATAGCATTAAATACCGAAAATGCGCATTTAACTCGGTCATCTTTACTCGAGCGTTACGGTTTGCGCGAGTTAGAACTTCGAACAAATTCCACGGTATAATATAACAAAGGCCTATGTAAAAACCACCCTCTCCCAACTGTTTTTGCCCCCCCCCCCCCCCGGGTCTGCGCAGTGAGACGCATTTTCCGCACGGACTTATAGATCAACCTAACGTATTCGCAGAACTGCCTCTGTGGCAAAAATAGCCGCCACACAAAATCGAGCAGCCTAAATGGCAAGAAGAGTGGTCAGATGAAGTATTGTCGAGAAGACAGTACTGCGGCTACCCCCCCCCCCCCCCATAAAATACAAAGAGGACAACTGGTGTATAGTGGGTCTGTGAGTGACTACGGTGGTTTTGACAACGACAACCGGCGTGCATCACGCAGTTTACCAGTTGCCTCTATAAAAAAATATAGAGAGCATTATTTTAGAAAACGAAAAGTCTGGAAAAAGATTTCTGATTGCCGTATTTTTTTCCAATAAGGCGAAAAGGTATGAGGAACGGAATATGGTCAATCATGATGGAAAACCAGAACTGATAGAAGGGAAACAGATAGGCGTATTAGTAAAGCGGTTATGCAACCATATCTTATCATCACCGTCATAACTACACATTTTATTGGCAAACCTCACAGCCTTGAAAAATCGATGCGATCGATACGCTCGACCAGTTCCGCGAGGCTTAATGCAAAGAAGACGAAAAATATATGCATAGAGAATGCCGCCAAAAGACACAATGTACTACTAGAGTAGGTGAAACAATACATACGACAACTCTTATCACTGTCGTGGCGAAACTATAAGAATCCTCGTTGTTGTTCCAGGGCAATGGGGGTTTACTATTCCTAATAAGAGCGTTTGCTGGTTACAGGTGAAACGTTGTGATCGACGAGATTTTTCAAGGTCTCCAACCTCCTAGCAGGTTAGTACTGTCGTTATGTAGCCAGACTGGCTTTCCTAGAGGAATGCGTGTCGATCTTCAGCTTCTGGCCGGTGTATTGTTGTCCACGTCATCTCAAGAGCGTCTACAGACGCTTCAGCTTCGCTAGTTCACAGCACTTTTTCAAACCCCCCGCTCGTGACACCCCATATGCCTGTATTTTGCGACAACGTTCGCCTTCCAGTCTAAATCCGGCACATGTGCGTGGCATCTGTATGGTAGCCCAGCTGAGCGTCATGGAGTAAAGTGTGGGTGCAGCCATGCCTCAAATCTCGCGACTGCCTTCGGACGTGCATTGTCAATGTCGCCGACGATATAAATATATATATATATACAAATGCATATATATTTACCAGGCATTCCCGAGTCACCTGCCTATCGAACGGTGCCGTCAGTACGCGCGTCAGAGCAGGAGAAACACATGTTTAATTTATTAGATACCAATGCGATTTATTGTCAGCTCGCAATCCTGTTGCCGATAGTTGCTGATTTTTGCAGTTGTTGCAGCAGAAATTGCCGAACCTAGAAGTGGCTAAGTTTAGCATGGCTCCTACTGCTGTTGCGAATCTTATTGCGGTCAACTACTGCGACTATCGTCACAGCGGTGCAGGAGACGACGCTGTGGAAGTCCCCGTTGCTTGCTGACCAAAATCAGAGCTGCTGTTTGCTGGTCGGCTGGACCCCTAACCACACAGCAATCCCTAACCACACAGCAATCAATGTACGGCAAGCCGCGTGCTCAATACGCCTGTACATACGTGCGGCGTAAGTGTGTGCATGTCGATTGCAATGGCCAATGGAAGACAAAATGCCTAAGTAATCCACAAGCGGAGCGGTGTTGGTGCGGTTGTTGTTGCCGCCGTTGCTGCCTCTACTTACTGACGATCTCAGCCTGATCTATGCCGATCTCAGCCTGATCTCAGCCTATCTCAGCCTGATCTCAGCCTATCTCAGCCTGAGGTGACTTGTGCTATCCGTGGACGTTTCCCATCCCAGCGTGCTTTGATGCATAATGAACGATGGCCACTATCACGACGACAATGACGACGGCCTAACTGCGACTGACGACTACGGTAACGTGTGCGCATGCGGACGACGTGGCCAAAGGCCGACACCTCTTAGAGAACTACACGAGACACAGATAAGGTGCAAACGACGATTTATTGCTGGCCGTACGCTGTCGAGGCCATCGACCCTCGCGTTTCTTCGTTTCTAGCTTTTTGTCGTTCGTCGCCTCGTTCTCTCCCTCACCTCCCCCTCCCACCTCCTCCCCGTCCCTCCTTGCGTTCTTCCTTATTGCTTCGCTCGTTCTCTTGTCGCTTGCTCGGCCTCGGTTACTTCGTTCTGCCGCCACGCTTTACTTCACGGCTTACACGGCTAGTGTTTCGAGGGCGTAGCAGAACACGATACCTACGGCAGACGTCCTGCCCCCTGGATCGTCGTGCCCAAGCATCGAACCGTCAGCTTGGCGAACCGAACCCAGGGCTAGACGTCAACGACAGAACGACAGCAACAACATTGCGTCCTGCGACCGTATTGCATGACCGTCGCATCGAACGACAGGCAAGCGTCAGGGGCAAGCCTGGGGGAGGTCTGCCCGGCGAGTCGCTATCGTGCCACCTCGTCGAATCGACAGACAGACAGAATCGACAACAAACGACACTTCCTGGTCTTGGCGCCGCTTACGCCTTTACCAGGACAAACGGCCTTCATTCGGCAGACGGTGGTTGGGCTGGTTTCGTGGTGTTTGAAGATCAGCCTAGGCCGGACAGGAAGCCGGAAGTCAGATCCGACAGGCGGCCCAACTCGGGCGCCCGCTATAGTCGCACTTGTGTGCACAGGTGCTGTGGCCGTAAATTACCTCTGCAAATGCTTGTCTGTTTTCCCTTTTTTGTGCACCACGTGCAGTGCATATACATATAGAAAATATTGTGATGATTATTAATCATTAACAATACGTTTGCACACTCGGCAGTGCTCGCCTAAATATACATATATATGTATATATGTATATAATATATATATATATATATATATATATATTTATATATATTTATATATTTATATATTTATATATATATATATATATATATATATATATATATATGTGCACATGGGAGCGACTTAGTGTATAAAATGTGCCTGATATAATTCATGACTCAATACGCTAGTTGTCGCACTCACCGTCACCTCATCATTTAGCTGGCTATTTTAACGCGCATTGTATACTTATACAACTTGTGAACGTTGTACGGCTGATTTGGCGATTGACGCGGGTCATCTCCACGTAGGTTAAATGTGGTCGCTTCGTTTTGACCACGCAAATTCTCGCAAACGATGCAGGGTATGTATATATATATATATACACATACATACATACATAATAGCTTTACTAACCGATAGTTGGTTTACAATATTGCGCGTACAGAGAAAGCACTATATATATATATATATATAATGCACCAGCTAAATTAAACAACTTCTGGCCTCTTGTAAAATTGTCATATTTTGGCTGCTAGGGCACCTAGAATGATAACTTAGGACTCGATGTGTTCATAAGTTTGCTGCACCGTTATTAGAAGATGTTATTCAACTTGATATTGATGTAAAAGTAAAGTTTTCGGACTGACCATCAGCCAAAATGTAACGTCTACGGGACTGCTTTTCGCATTGCTTCATAGACGGACACCCATAAATACAAATCGGTGCAACGGTGGGGCTCGAACCAGCCCGGCACCGTTTACAGGCGATAAAACGATGTGTAAACGTTTTATTGCCTGCACCATCGAACGATATCTCAATGAAGACTATACTCTTTCATTTCTGCGCTGTTTATGAATTGACCCAGGACGCCTTGGCAATCGACACCACATCGTAGTTTATGCAATTCTACGCCACACGAATCAGTAGACGACCATTCGGTCTCACTGCGTTTTTTTTCTTTATTGATCACTGAATTGTTGCTGTCAACATATTCAACCTTAGGCGCTATATTGGCGTTAAGCTAGCAGCATACGTTTACAAACGAGGAAACTACCAAGACATGGCAGGTAAATCTCAAAGACGCCAGATGAAGTCGACCACGTTATTTCAAAGATGCAAATATGTCAACCGCATTCATTCAATGATTGACTACGTACACTTTCCCTTCGAGCTGCACGTGCCACTTCAAACTGCCTCAACGTCAAATATTGCGAAAGCGTGGACGCCGTCAAACGTCTACGTCAAATAAAGTAAAGGTCCAAAAAGATCTGCCGATTGAAGAGAGGGAGGGAACACAAGCTTTAAAAAGGGCAGATAAAGGCGTGTCTCGTACCAAACTTTAGAGGTTGCTCGTATGTTAGCGGCAATTCAACTACACCATATCAGATTATGGCACGAGAATAAAGTGGTAGAAGAATACTTGGCCGCTGTGGTTCTGGAGCTGGCTGGTCTCGCTGCTCGTGACAACAAGATGACTTCTCATCATTCTCTGTCACGTGCAAATGGCCATCCGTAACGAAGAGCAGTTAAACAAATTCTTGTCTAGAGCAACCATCGCTCGGGGCGGTGTTCTGCACAACATTCAGGCTGCGCTTCTACCCAAGTAAACGGACAAGCCTTTGAATTGAAACCCTAGGCTCGAAACACTAATGCATGCATCTTGTAGCGCCTACCCAGTTAACAAATAAATCGGAAAATTTGATTATAGTTTCCCACTCTGTGGCGTCTATCAAGCAGGCCGACGGCGAAGATACTACATGCCAGGGAAAATGCGCCAATCCTTTAAAAAATCTTTGCACAAAGCTGTTTTCTTGTTAGTGTTTAACCTAAGTAGAGCCATACAAGTATTCCGCCATTACACATTGCAAGCTAAATTCGGTAAAGGTGACAGTCAAGTCATGTGGTAATATAACATAACTAAAATAAAAAGTGTGCTAAACAATGTGCTTTCACCTAACGCTACCCTAAATTTCTCGGAGGCACGCTGTAATCGTATATTGACGTTAATCGTCTAATAAAGGTTGCTGTAAGAATATCTCTATATGCTGTAAGTATATACGCAAATGTGGCTTCTGTTTAAACCTCGCTGCTCCGTCGTCGTCTGGATAGCATACATACTTAAGTACAACGTCAACTTCAACGTTGTGGTAAACGGCACAAACATTGCGCATGCAATAACTAGAGCAATCCCGTGTTTCTATACGTTTACTTTCATTTTTACAGTTTTAATTAATTGAACTGGCATTGTTGTTTACAGCAACAATTAGACTACTTTATATGCGGCAATATATATATATATATATATATATATATATATATCACTGTGTGTGTGCGTGCCATCCTGCTGCTTTGTTTCGCGTGTGCAACGTTTCGTGCGGTTCGTGTCGTGTACTGAGAGCGGCTGAGATTGGCAAACTCCAATCGTTTTCCTACTGAGGCTCCCTTTGTCGTCGGGAAACTGTTCCCCTTCGCCTCTTACACGCCCCCGCCCGCCTCCCCCCGCTCTCCGCGCTCTGTTGCCTCCTGTTCCCGCGCGTTAGAACAGTAACTGTGGTATTAGCTCCAGCTGCCAGCTGTAGTTGTTGCTGCTGTAGTTGTTGTTGCTGTTGTTGTTATTGTTGTTTCTGTTGTTGTTGTTGCTGTAGTTGCTGTTGCTGTTGTTGTTGCTACCGCAGTGGTGGCTGCAGTAATTGCTGTACGGAGCTCCTCACCACCGATGCTTCTGGTATATGTAGCTGTGGGTACTCGCTGTGTGGTAGCAGGCAGCCCTTCCTCTGGAGGAGCGCTCCGTGAGGTTGGTAGTTGGCGTTGAAGGCGTTGTTCTGTGGCCGCTGCCTCTAGGGCCACTGATGATGGTGGTGGCGGTGGTGGCGGTGCTGTTGTTACTGCTGCTGCTGCTGCCCTTGCTACCGCTACCGCTGCTGCTGCTGATGCTGGTGTTGTTACGGCTACTGTCGGCTTGACTACCCTCGCGCCTTCGCCTTCGCGAGCTCTCACCCAGCTGCTGGCCCGCTGCCCCGCCGGTCGGGAAGGAAGGACCGCTCGCCCTTCAACCCTCGCCTGGCACGGGCGCGCAACAGGAGGCAGCCCGACGTGCAGGAGAACGGCCGGTGAGCTGTCTTTTTCAGTCAGTCAGTCAGTAGCGAATCCGTTGGCAACGGCATTGGCCAGCGGCACGGCGACACGACAATGGCGACCACGCTTAGCTGGGCGGCAGCGGCGATGGTGATGTCCACGGCGATGGTGATGTCCACAGCGATGGTGACGCCTACAGCGATGGCGATGTCCACAGCGACGCCGATGACCAGCCTCAGGATCAGGACCACAACGACGATCGAGAGATCCTTAGCAAAGACGCATCGCTTCAGAATGTAGTGAGGATAGCTTTGGTCAGTCGGCCCCGGTGTGGCTTTGCCCAGAGAGTAGCGCTTTAGTTTACATCAACGGTAGCGTCACCGCGGTCGTGGTCGTCGTCGTCGTTGTGGTCGTTGTTTTTCTCTTCGTAGTTTCTGCTGGTTCTGCTGCTGCTGCTGTTGTTGTCGATACAACAGTGTTCGATATTGGTGGCAATCTTCCTTCACAGTGGACGCAGTGGGCCAGTGTTTATGTGCCGTGCCGTGCCGTGTCTGTACGGTGGTGTGACGGGTCCATAGACCTGGTTACTGTCGTTTTCGTCATCGCAGAGTACTGCTCTCCCTCTCTGTGTCTGTCTTTCTCTGTGCGTGTGTGGGTATGTTTGTTGTTGCACAAGTAGTCCGTGTGTTTTTGACGAAACAACAACAACAACAACAACAACAACAACAGCAACAACAACAACAGCAACAACAACATCAGCAACAGCAACAACAACAGCAACAACAACATTTCGTGTCTCGTGCGCAATGCGGGCAATAGAACGTGTGGTAGATTCGTGAGGAACAGGAGCAGCAAGTGGAGCTGTGGAAGAAACAGAAGAAAACACGAAAAAAGAAGACGGTTGCCGCCACCACCGCCGCCGCCGCCGGTGGTAGCGGCAGCAAAAAACAGCTGTATCGCCTGTGCTAGGTAGGGGCGGTATTTGTCTGTGATGATGAGGTTTACATATGTGGTAGTCACGTGTTCGTGTGCTCAAAGGCGTGCAGTGCGTGCATCCACGTATGTGAGCGTCTTTGTGTGCCGCAGCCGCAGCAGCAGCGACGGCAGATTTGTGCAGACACATAAAGGATAACCCCAAACCACCACCCCCGATGACACTCGATCCAAAATCGGATCGATCATCATCACTGTGACCACCGCGACTGTGAGGCCCGTCCGCCTCTTTGCCCGCTACTCGTCATCATTAGCGGCGGCGGCGGCTGACGGGTGGACTTGGGTGCGGCGGGAGCGTTCATACACTGCTCCTCCTGCGATTCCCTGCAGTCTGCGCCCTTCGTCATCTGCCCAGCACCAATAACCAGTCGAAGAAGAGCCGAACAGAGGTGAGCAAGCGCGCTCAAACGAACGAACGGTGGTGGTGGTGGTGTCGAAGAAGCGCCACCAACGTTGCAACGTTGCCTGTTCGCGTACATTTGCGCAAAATCCGTGGTCGGGTTACTTTGACGCCAGGGCAATCACAGGTGTGTACGTTTAAATGTATATATATATATATATATATATACATATCTATATATATATATATATAGATATGTATATATATATATATATATATATATATATATATATATATATATATATATATACATATCTATATATATATATATATATATGTAGAGCAAACATGTGTGGGTTGGTGTAGGTTGAGGCCACCGAGGTCTGCGGTTGGAGAAGAGCAAGGAGGCCAAGGCCAACGAAGGGGCCTTGGCTGCTCTCGCGGTTCGAGGCTCGTGGCCTCGAGCAGATACCTCCTGCCGACGAGTATTGTTGTTGTTGTCGTCGTCGTCGTTATCCGGACGGTTACCCCGCGCCCCCAGGCCTCCGTCGTCGTCCCCCCCACGGGGGTCCCCCGACGAGCGTTGACTCACTAGCGTGGTTGCGCAGGCAGAACAGGCCCTTGCTGGCTGTGTGTGCTCCAAGTTTAATGTATACAGCGCCACCGCTACGCCGTTGTTGTTGTGAGCCGAAGTTGAGGACGGGAGAGCCCTGCGTGGTTTCGTTGGCTGGAGGTTCGGCCTGGTTTGCTTCGGGCCTTTGGCGGTGAACTCGCTGTTGTAGATAAACACGCTGTTGTTGCAACGCAAGGCTAGGCAGATGCACTCGTTGAATAGCGGGTGTCTATATGTACGCCCCTATACATTGTACTACCGTGTTTGCAATAGTGTACATAGCAATGTTAGGTATCCATTTGGTAATGTCATATATATATATATATATATATATATATATATATATATATATATACATACATACATACATAAATATATATATAGAAACACGCTAGCAGATATGGCTTCGAAGTGGGATAGTTCCGAGTGGACAAATGCCAGCGTGCATCTGCTTGTGTGTATTATTTACTAAAATAATTCTTTTTTTAACGCTTCTTTGGCAACGCTCCAAAAAAACAGTCAACCTAGAATATTCTGTCTCTCGCAATAGAGAGACAGGAGAGGCGAGTTGAGGTACATAAGTATAATCGAGGTCTGCTCAGCTCAGTAGCAAAACGCAAGCGTTTCATCTGCCCCCTGCACGCATGTCCACGTACACTGAATAGCATTTCTTTTTGTGCGCCCTCCACTTGCTTTGTCTGTTGCCGCGATGGTGACGGTGCAAGAAAACAGCATGTGGGGCCAATGTCGAGTCATCATCTTAGCGATGCTTGCGTGCAGTAAGCAATCCCATTCAGTCCTTAAGTCGACAAACAAACAGCTTTTCTTCATTGCCATTGCCGTCGTCGTCACCGACCGCCCTCTCTGCTGGTATTGTCGGTGTCGCTGCCGAAACGGATCTGTTGTCGGGGGCTGGTGGTGACAGGAATGCTAGTGAAGTCACTGGCGTCATGGATCGCTAGCTCGAGGAGATCGAAGGGTCTTTCGTTCGCTTTTGTGTACATCATGCTGGGCCCGGAGAAACACGCCCGCCCGGATCTGTGATTGCGGCGGCGGGACTGGTCATAAAGGAGCAGGTGGGGTGACGACAGGTGGTTTCTACATTCACTCGTCGCCGCGTGCAGCTGTACGACGAGCACATCTGGCGGCCGGGATGCTGCGACTAAGCGCCACCCGAAGCCCGCTCGCGGACGGGTAGGGGGGAATCATCTGCGCTTGTCCATGTGAACCAGCAAGACGTCCTGGAGGCGAAGGGAATTTCGTGCATTGGTGGGCCCATGTCCTCCTGCAGGACATCACTGACGCAGGAGGCGAATTCCCTGGTGATCCCCTATGCGCCCCTGATGCTCTGTGCGCCCCTAATGCTCTGTGCGCCCCTGATGCTCTGTGCGCCCCTGATGCCCTGTGCGCTTGTGCTTAGGCAGGACGTCCTGAAGCCGGGCGGGACTTTCCGCTTTACTACGCCCATGTGCCACAGCTCTGTCTTCTTACTTGACAGGCAAGCACAGCTTTTGTTCGTAGAATTCGATGAGATGAACGAACCCCGCAAATAGCTACGTGCAGGGCGTAGTCGTATCTAGACTACGATGGTGACGTTATGGTGGTGGCAGCAACAGCATCAGACCGGAACGCCTAGGGTCCCTGGAACAACCCTGATAACGCAAATACTATCGAACAAGGCTACGCTGACACTTCATGCGGTGTTGTTATTAACCATTTATTTTGTGGTGCAATTTCGCTTAGCAGTTAGCGCACACTATTGCGATACCATCATGGTGAGAGCAAAAACGCGGCAGTAATAAAAACGTAATAATTAAAACGTAATACGCATTGCTGGCATACCATTGCTACACGTATAAGATTAAACGGCACACTGACAATCTCATGGAGTGCATTGTATTGAAACTAGGCAATAGTGGTTGCTTGAAGTGTAAAGTAAAAATATGAGGTTGATCACACACGAGAGTGCATTAGATGCTGCTCTTTGCTTTATCCTCTCTCTCTCTCTCTCTCTCTCTCTCTCTCTCTATCTATCTATCTATATATATATATATATATACACATACACATATACATATATATATATATATATATATTTTTTTTTTCCTTGAACTCTGTTGCTGCATGCAACAAGAGAACCGCTGTGGTATGATATGATTATCCGCTGATTTCTACCGACGGACGTATTCACCATGCGTTTACGCAATTATTCCCTGTTCCGTATGCAGTGTGCTCATATGTAATCATGCTGAGCTACTTAGATGCAAGTCGAGAAACTGTGATTCCATTTCTCCTTACATCCTATCAGTTATACTAATTTGCTCTATAAACGTATAGAAACGCTATTCATTAAGTAAGCAACACTGCCAGATGAACCCAAGGACACTCAGAACGAGGCTAGATTTGCCTTTCATAAGAGGAAAGCTAACTACATTCTCGAGACCAAGAAGAAAACATGCGCGCCATCTAGTCTTGAGCGAGAGCAAACGTTGCAGACGGGGGGAATATACAGCTTTTACTGGTGGCAGTGGTTGATGTAGAAAAACTAGTAACATAACGCGCACACCCACTACGGGCCTAAATATACCGACAAGGTCGATTGCTTCATCAACCGACTATCGCCACATCTCTACGTTTTGCAAGATGCCTTGCCGCATCTTTAGGAAGAGAAGGGGTTTTCCTGCTGAACAGGAACATCCTGATAATCAAAAGGTTTAAAAACACCTAGCTCTAACACAGACACTCTATGCAAGGATGATCCTCTACGTCGAAGAGAATGAAGACGAATTCTCGAATCAGGTCTCAAAAAGCTTTTGGGAACATCATTGACCAAGCAATGACTGGAGTAGACGTCAAAAGAGCTTTAAGAACGTTTGCTGGCAAATTACGCCTGATTGTGCGATGTATTTCCCCCGATGCCATTGGCAAATTCCTCTAACAAACAAAGGAGAAAGCATCTTTGGACGAGACAGAATTTTCATGGCGTTAACCCTGGGATCTTTAAAGACTGTGGCAAGTGACTACTCATAGATTGCTAAAATACCTCTGAGGAGACTCAAAGGCTCCTATGACAAAGACATACACATATTGGTTGTCCACGGTGCCGTAAAGACAAAATGGTCTCGATACCACAGTGCTCACTGTGGTCTCATATGTTCGGTGACTGTACTGCAGCTTGACCAACCTAACATCGCTGCTCTAAATGCAGAGGTCACGGACACGACGCAAAGAGGACGGCCAGTGTTAGGTGTTATAAGTGCAACACAGATGGACACTTTGTCACTACGACGCAGTGTCCAGCACACAGGTCATGAGTCGCCTACCCACGAGAAACAAATCAGTTAAATGAAGATACTGCAAATAAGCCTTCGCAGAGCTCGTAGAGCATATGATCTGGTGTCTAAATGCGCGACCGAAAGTAGCATGAAGGGCCTACTACTCTATGGGACCGTCTATGACGCAGCTCCCTCAACATGGACCCCACGCTGACGACGTTCGTATCTAAAGGATTAACCCACCGATTAACTAACTGGAGTATACAAGGAGCAAGTAACCCTGCCTGAGCAGCAAGTAACCCTGACCAAGCAGCTCTAATCTGCTCCGTCAGTCCAACGCAGCCCTCCTAGCCCTTTCTATTGACACAACGGCAACGCTTTCCTAGGTAAAATTATACTCTCCTACAGAGAGCGTTAGGAATGATAGGTATCTCATTGAATGCTCGGCAGTGGCAATTTTTTTACTACTAAAGAAATCCTCCTCCGGAGAATCTAGCTTCCGTCCAATTCCTAGGACAGCCAATCGCCCTGGTGATACTGCTGGAGTAGACAGATTACTGAAAAACAGCTGACCAGATTACGGCCAGTAATCGAACAAGAAAAAGACAAGAAGACGCTGTCGGAAGACCACCATGGTTTTTGAGCCCGACACTCTACACATTCCACTATCAGCAAAGTTCTTAAAGTAGCTGAAACACAGATAATTACCCCAAAAGCGAGCCAGCCGAATCGTCTGGCCAGCTTCTTATATGCCAAACACGTGTGTAATACGCTTTCTCAGGAGTTTATGAATAAAGCACTTGTAAACAAACGTGTTTCCCCCTACTAACGACAAATCGTAACGTCGTACCTAAAGAACCGAGCCTGCGAACGCGTAGACTATGCAGTCACACCCGGGGTTTCTGAAAGGTCCGTATTAGGGCCAACCTTCTGTAATATAAACTACGATGGTGTATTTAGACTCCTGCACCCCATGCCAAGAGAGTTAAATCCGTCGTCTGCACCTACGATCTGGCACTGACTGTTACCTCTTGTGACGAGGATCTTCTCAAATAAAGAGCCAACGGAGTCCTGGCGGAGGTTGGGCCCTAGCACGACTGCTATTGAGCCACGTATAGCTACACTGCATTGGCAAAACTGAGTCCCCCATATGCTGCATATTCAACTCAGGGGAGGCTAATGGTGTAAGGTACTGCTATGAACGCTGCGCCTTTTTCAATACTAAACGAGAGCTACTTTATTGCAATTTAAGACTTCCATGACATGTCTAGCCCTTGAAAAGGCCTTTTTCAAGGATCATGGATACTGGTTTATGGTAAGAAGATTTGCAGGATCTGTCTCCTAGGCAAAAATAACCGCCCGTAATCAGTCGAGCAGTCTTATTGGCACAATCAAATGACCAGGTGAAGTAATCTCTGCGGCTACCTCCAACAATCCGACACATCCGACAGATGACCAAGGGGCAAAACGGATGCCTGGATTTTAATGAGTTCGTGAGTCCTGCACTCCCGCGGCTTTAACAACGACGCCCGGTGTGCATCACGCATTTTAGCAGTTCGTCCCTAATTTAAAAAAAATGTAATGATATACGATATATAAATATCTTAAACAGTATTGGAAAACATTCATATGACGGTTTACTAGTTTCATAACGAAAACATACACGATCGTTCAGCATAATTTATTTGAAGTTGTACTGCAGCCTTAGCTGTGGCTATACATTTGGCAACGAAAAACAACCGGCAATAGCATATCGTAGTATTGCGGTCTGAAGCCCTTGCCTGGCCTTAGGCTACGCGCGGTAGCAATGCCCCGTTATGTACTGAGTAAATGTAGTCAAAATAAATACGGTAAAGTTGAAATCTGCAATATATATATATATATATATATATATATATATATATATATATATATATAATGCAAAAAATAACTTCGAAATAAAATAGGTAACGCTTAAGAAGGATTTTTCGAACTTGGGTGTATGTCTCACCGGAATAAGGGCCCCTGCAATTCCTCTCCATTTAGAACGATATGTAAGGCAAAACAATTTTGTCTACGAAAGCTTGCTTCAAACACGGTTACCCTGGCTCGGGAGGTCGCCCGTCAAAAACCAGGATCTTAAATTGGTTGATTGTACATCTCTAAATTGGTTTTAAACTTTGCAGCTTAAACAAGGTGAACGCCGGATTAGACACAATGAGCCAAGCCCCCTATAGAAGCAGTCAGGATCATATTAACAGCGTTTGGTGAAAAAGAAATGACAAAACACAAATGCCTAAATAATTTACTACTGATCAAGCTCATGTTCTTAATGCTCCTGACTTGGTTTGTATATATACAAACAAAATACATATATATATATATATATATATATATATATATATATATGTATATATACGTGTAAGACTTTAAGTGTTTTTGTTCAGTCCAACAAAGGCTTACAAGACCAAGTGTTAAACAAATGGCGAAAGGTAAATTAGAGAAAATATTATGCATATTTAACTGTTGGTCCACTAAAAACGCTAAAGTAGTTTTGTTCATTAAGCAACATATAACAAAGACGCATTAAAGCAAACTAAAGTCAGGCTTGAGCTTTTCACTGAATTCGATTAATTGGCTTGGCCGCCGGAGAGAATAGCAGCAGTTGGAATAGGGCCAATCACCGGCCAAGTTCGTCCTTAACTTCCTTCAGCTAACAATGCAACATAGGGTTTCCTAATTAGAAACAACCTCTAGTGTCAAAGATAGGGTACTTTCACTCGTTTCACTGTCATTAAGGTCAATGATAAGAGTGTAGCTCTCGATTTGAATAAACTTCTGTTTGTTGAAAAAAGAGACATACAAAAAAAATCCGTTTGTTAAAAGCGTATATACATATATATACATAAATATATATAGTGAGACACTGCGTAAAAAAGTATAAATCTTGTTCCTTAATATATATATATATATATATATATATATTAAGGAACAAGATTTATACTTTTTTACGCAGTGTCTCACTAGCCACGTCAACTTTCAAAGCTATTAATTGCGTTTAGGCAAAGCTCCCTTGGAAACCTGCGTGCACCATCGAACGGCATCGACAATGACCCCGAGCAGGCACGGAGAACTGCCATAGCGCTGCTAAGATTTAATTGAGCCAGAGAAAAAAAAGCCAGATACCAGAACTCCAGACCCGCCAAGAAGTAACATGAGGATGTTTGTGGAGTACATATGCAGCACAGCATCAGCACGGATGCTGGGCGAGGAAATGGCAACTACAGAAAAAGAAAGCCGAGCTTGGCAGCGACAAAAGAGAGCGGATAGCGCTTACGACATCAACAGATGACGTGGCTTGTAATCAAACCGATTTGCAAGTGTTGAGACAAGCACGTCGGACCGGTGAGGGAACGCGTGAGTGACCTCGGCCTCACGATCCGTTAAGCGCTCGTCACTTCTCTTAATGACCCATAGTACTGTTCTATGGATATCTGGGCCATTAGAGAGTGAAGCTTAAGAGGAGATGTGAGTTTAGTGGGTAGGGATCTTGGCGGACCAACATCCAACCACTAGGGTCGAGTCCCACACGGCTCGAGAAGGTGAACACCCCGCAATCGCGGCAACAGTGCGTAACAGTATTCACCCTCATCCACCAAATAAGGAACGAGGTGCCACGGATCGGACGTGTACATTTTTTTTTGACAAACCGCCATTTTTTCTTAAGAATTTTTTTCTTGGTTTTATCGTAGATGCACTGTACCAAATAGTGTATTATAGCATTTAAATAACGCAATGTTTTGAGTACACCGGGCCCAGCATGATGTACAGAAGAACGAAAGACCCTTCGATCTCTTCGAGCTAGCGATCCATGAAGCCGGTGACTTCACTAGCATTCCTGTCACCACCAGCCCCCGACAACAGGCAAATAAGAAATTTGAAATAGATAAATTATGGGTACTTGATTGACCTAATAATATATACCGACAAAGCCTACTGGCATCTTCTCTTGTTGAGTATAAAAAATGTTTATTAATTTTATTCAATGAATCAATCAAATCAATAAAAAAAAATAGAACCTATTAGCGCGTACTCGTTGAATCTACTCAGAATTTGCTCAGTCTCTTGGCATTAGGTGTAGCTTAGCAGAAGTTAAACGCTGGCTTCGAAAACTTACACGTGCGGCTCATTGTACTGTGCCAGGGCCTAACTCGTATTTTTGGAGTTATTTGGTTTCTCTGGCCATGTGTGGCACGCCCCGATCCGGTCTCGAGCCGTCGGACAAAGTGAAACCCCGCTCAGTTCACGGATCTCGGTCGGTCTTTTGATTGTTGAGATTTAAATCGCCTCGATGAGTTTCCCATAGTTTTTCCCCCCGAGTTGTGAATGTATGTGTTTCTCTTGATCCCTTAGGCAACGCAGACACTGCAAGCATTGTTAACGCACTCAACAACCTGTGGCGCAGAACTTATTAGGTCCGCCATCCACTCGTTTCGTCACCATTGTGCGTTCTTTGCGCCCCTGTTGCAGCTAGAGCTGCTGCTGCTAGCAAGGCTCGCCGCCTATTGAGCCTTTAGAGAGCGTCTCGCGGGGCACACAGCACAGTGATCGAAAGACTGCATATAAACGCCGTCGCACAAAGGCAAAGTCTGCAACTTCTGCATTTCGAAAGGAAATCCATCTCCAACGGAAATTACTTTGTAGAGGGTAGTAGCAGTAGTAGTAGTAGTAGTAGTAGTTGACTGTAGCTGTAGCCACGATGTTTGATGCCTACCAGAAACGCTGCCCTATTGCTGGTGCTTTCCCAAACGAAAACGAAGCCTTATACTTGCGTCCCCCGTGTGCCGATTGGAATCAGCGAGTCGAACTCACTCACGCACTCATTCATTCACTCACTCACTCAGTCGGTCGCTCTTTCCTGTAGCACTAATGTAGTCGAAACCAGCTAAGCACATTACGCAGGAGACTGCTGTTTAGTATGTCCTGTTTCCGGCAAAAGCAGTAGCAATGCCGACAGCGGCCCAAGGGCTTCACAACGTCGCCCGCCACGATGCCGGCGTTGGTGATACCAGAAGAACCAGGGAGAACTTTAGCTTCATTTGGTCAAAAGATATATATATATATATTTATATATATATATATATATATAGATATATATAGATATATATATATATATATATATATATATATATATATATATATATATATATATATATATATATTTATATATATATATATATATATATATATATATATATTTATATATATATATATATATATATCTTTATATATATATATATATATATATATCTTTATATATATATATATATATGTATAGAGAGAGAGAGAGAAGTAGAAAAAACGGCAAATTAAGAGCGGATGAATCTTGAGCAGGGGGGTTTGTCCTTTTTCTTCACTCCTCTGCCCCTTCCGCTCCCGCGTTCCCACTGATCTGCCAACTCCATTGACGGACGAACTCGTCAAGCCTCACTCTGTGTGTATTGACATTGCGCACTACTAAAGCGCATAACTCTATTTGTGTCTTCCGTTTTAAATACCGGTGAAGTGAGGCGAGACGGCAGCAGAAGTGCGGTGTCTTGGCGGAACGGTCGCGGATTACGCGTGCGTTTGTCGATTGGCTCGTTGTTGCTGCAGATCGTCTATCGCTAATCTGCCATCAAAAGAAGAAGGCCAGTTAGCCAGCCACCGATGAAACTACTTAGGGAACGTGCATTTTCATCACTGATGCAACCTTGACACCGCTTGTGCAGATAGAATTGTGATCTCAGTTCTGAAGAATAAAACGACTGCAAAGCGTTGTTATGTGGCCCTCGGGACTAAGGCAGCCGGGCTTCAGCTGAACAGCAGCCCAATAACAAAGGACGTATCGATCCGCCGTATTTCAGTAGTCTACAAACTACAACTGCCAAATAGCTAAAATAGTATACGGGCTCCATATTTGTCAGCTTGTACTCACAAATACGTCTCCGACCGCTTTATCGGAATCGAATGTAGTACACCGACATCGACTAAGGATCTCCTCAGCGAGGTACTATGTGGCCGAATTGTCCGCTTGTAACTATCCGGAGTGTGCAACTACCTGCCAAATATTCAAGTTTTTAATTGCCTGTCTAGTCTCCATGGGGTAGCCCGCATAGGGATAATGTGTGTATATATATATATATATATATATATATATATATATATATATATATATATATATATATATATATATATATATATATATATATATAACGTTTATGTAAATGCTTCACGAGTTCTTGGTTCAATCCAATGCAATGAATGAAAAGGATGTCAAGGACATGTCCTTTGTGTAACGCGAAAATTCACAATGAAGTGTGCACTTACGATAATAATTGTTTGCAAGTTTGAGTTGAAGCTGCGAACGAAGCTATGAAGACGCTGAGATATACGACTAAGCCGTGCGTATGCTTATACATACACTAAAGCATACTACTAGTATATGTGTATACACTAGGTAGTCAAAAGATCGTAGCATTGCCGGTCTACATTTTCAAAGAGCTCATACCGACAACAGCGTCGTTCAAAGACGTTCTTCGAAGTAACAAAAATCTGTATTGTATTGTTTCGGTCTGATTGGATTCGGTTTCGAATTGAGTTTGTAGCAGGTCGTGTAACTGTAGTATGTCGAACCTTTTAGCGGCAATAAAGCAGAGCAAGTGCCGTGCTATGACTAGACATTTATATACATACAGGGTCATTCAGGGAGTATTGTACTTTTTTCGAGGTTTGATCTGAGCTCGGCAAGAAAATATTTTTTCCCTAGAGGGAGGACGCGGAAACGTCTTGTTTAGGAGAGAGAGAGAGAGAGAGAGAGTGTAAAGTTTATAAAAGTAGTTATTCAGCTTTTTTTCTCCTACATAGTTGTGCGAAATCTACGTTTGCGGGAGAACCAAGGCATGATGGAGAGTCAACGCATGAAGGAACAGATTACACCGGCGTGCTCGGAGAAAAATTCTGCACAACGGAAGACACTTCACTAGCTTGCGTAGCAAAAAGCGAATACCCAGATTAAGGAAAGGCATGAAAAGTCGATATTTTACGTTCATTTACGTTCATGAAAATTCGTACAATTTTTCTATTTCGACCAAAATGTACGTCCAAAAGACCACTCTCTCGCAATAGCAAATTGAATGCCTATCATTTTCGTACCAAGGTGATGGTGCTGCGTTACGTAGTTGTCAAGTAACTATGCGTTTTCGACAGTCATAGTTGTTATGTTTTACGTGCAAGTTTTCACGTTCAGGACCGTACAAATTTGCCAAGACGTTTCCGCTCCCTCCTTTCACTAGGAAAAATTATTCTTTTGCTGAGTTCTACCAAACCTCAAAATATATACCTAACGTTCGCATACGCCCTATGCAAATATGCATGTCTTTGTTTTCGATATGGCTATCGAAAAAGCTTAGTGACTTGACAACTACGTAACGCAGCATCATCATTTTGGTACGAAAGTGGTGGGCATTAAATTTGCTATTGCGTAAGAGTGGTCTTTTGGACATACATTTTTGGTCGAAATGAACAAATTATACGATTTTTCACGAAAAAGCGTTAACGTACGACATAACAGCATATCGACTTTTTATGACTTTCCTCAACCTGTGTATTCGCTTTTTGCTACGCAAGCTAGTGAAGTGTCTTCCGTTGTGCCTTCCTTTTCTTTTTCCTCCGAACACGCCGGTGTAATCGGTTCCTTCATGCGTTGACTGGTTCTCCCGCTAACGTAGATTTCGCACAACTATGTAGAAGAAAAAAGCTGAATAACTAATTTTATAAACTTCACTCTCTCTCCTAAACAAGACGTTTCCGCGTCCTCCCTCCATAGGGAAAAAATATTTTCTTGCTGAGCTCTATCAAACCTCGAAAGAAGTACAATACTCCCTGAATGACATTGTATATATAACATATAGGCACCGTATATACGTTGTACCGCATTTGAAAAGGCATATTTGTAGTATAGGCACCGAAGATGCACCACGTTCTGGATGGCCACATGCTTTACTGTGCTAGATGTCTGCAAACTCGTGATGACCGGCCGCTTGTCGATGCCGCGCGGTATAACGGAAAATATGTTAGCTATGGTTACGGAAGTATACAGATATTGGCTACATCTCGATTGGAAAGGCTTTGGCGACCGCTTTCTGGGATGTAAAAGGTATTCTAATAACTGCTTACCTTTATAAAGGAAGAGTCTTAACTGGGGATGAAACTACGCAACACTATTAAGTCATACAAAAAAGCATCATAACACTAAGGCCGGCGATGCAGAAAAGAAATGTGAAAACAACTTTACTACCAAAGTAAACCCGAGCTGGCGAGCTAGATCTAGGTTTGATTAATTGTTTGTTCTATGCATATCCTGCATGTAACGTAAATCTAAAAGACAGCAAATCCACATACCTATGTAGTTTATATAGAGTATAGTTAAACACGACAATGTCTATTCATAATCCGTCCGGACGGCTATTATCCAATGGTGCCTTCTTACCGCTATCGCCTAAAACCTGACGAGCGAGCTCATTTTTGCTTCTGACGCTCGTAGACGATTAAACGAGTCCTAACTTTCAAGTATGGACATATGCAAGCTTCTTTTTTGTTATTTTACCCTTCGTGTCCCGCTATATATATTTATACTGTATAAAACGTAGGTCATTCAAAAACCTACGTTTAAACATATATATATATATATATCTATATATAGAAAATATTGTGATGATTTATTAATCATTTACAATACGTTTGCAAACTCGGCAGTGCTCGCCTAATTCAAATACCTACGCTTAAACGTATATATATATATATATATATATATATATATAAGCGCGATATATAAACGCGAGACCAAGGGTTGTGCCAAGCAAACGAATGCTTATCTTGAGATGTTGCGTAGGGCAGCGCGCTGATATCACGGGCTGCGGCTTTGGCTATCGAAGCAATCTGGACAGAGCAAAGGCTATACTTGTATTTCAAGCAGAGAAAGCCGCGTTCCCGTTCTTTCTGTTCCCATGCGAGGAAGCCTTTCGGTCTCGAGTAGTCTCCGGTCTGACGGCTTGCCTCTTCAGTCTCTGTTCGGTCTAGAGCAGCCGAATTGGTCAATCCCTAGCCCCGGTCCCCGGGGCTTGAGCCCCATAGCCTTTTTTATTTTTTTTTTATTTTTGAGGGGGTGGAAAATGCATTTACGCACACTCGCCAATGTTTTGGCGGGTAGTGTGAGACTAAACGCAGGAGAGAGAGTACGTGACTCAATCTAATTCCAGCGCACTACCCACTAAAAACCACCCCCGAGAACCCCCTCCTGGTTCGGAATTGTGAACCATTACTTCGAGACCAGGAGAGGGGAGTCTCACGCTTCAACCCTCTCCATAGTCTGTGGGTGCGACTTGAGCAGGTAGGACCTGCTGGGTTAAATCTTGGAGGTTCCGGGCGACGAATCGCGCCCGACGAATATTCTCTAGCCGGATCTTTTCGCGCATGAGCCCATCGAGGTACTTTAGGCCAGCACCCCAGTTAGTCGTCGAATCGACCATGTGTGTGACGACCGCCTGCGCGGTAGATGCCCGTAGGGTAGAACGGGAGATGTGCACATTTGGTTCTGTTATGAGACCCCACCTGGTGCTCTGTGGTGTATGCGTCCAGCATGTCGTGGGCCGCCCGGCACCGATTGAGATTTACCTGGAGAAACTTAATCATTACTCTGCCTGGGGGATTTCGACCTGGGGGGCATTGCCCACCTTTTGCCAGTCTTCCGTCGGCGCGAGGGTCCTACGGCAAAATTGTTGCCGGCCCCGATTCGATGGCGGTTCAGCGCGACTAGACGCTCCTGGTAAAGCGTCAGGCCTGGGCTGAGCCGTAGCCCCTGTTTTCGACTCTCCAGATGGAATAGGCTCCTTCCGCTTACGCGACTCTTGCAGCTGTGTGCGGTATGACGGGCAGGCCATACTGTCGGCTCTGTGACCCGAGACATCACACACGATACAGTGTGTCGTCTCAGCCTTACACGCAGCCGCCGCATGATCTGGTGATCCGCATCGGCGACAGAGGCGGGCGGCCGACTTGGGTGCCTCGCAGGTTGCCGCCTTGTGGCCGGGTCTCTGGCAGTTGAAGCATGTGGGTAATCTCTCCCAGACCTCGGGCCTGCACCTACTGCCCGCAATCAGGATAGATTGTTGAGCTTGAAGCCACCTGGCTGTAGGGGCCGTCACCTTAAGCAGCGTGTACCAGCGGGTCGAGGTGCGGCCCTGGCGTGGGTCACTCGCCACTATGGGAACTGCCTCGGTGGCTCCTAGTAGCTGACGGATATCTGCCTCTATCCTTTTAGCGCTGACCAGAGGATTAATGCCCCATAAGGCCACTTCTCGCATGCCGGCACTCATTCGGCTGTCAGCCTGGTGGCCGGTTGCTTTGCTGATGCTATCGGCCAACTGAGCCCCAAGTTCATGGGTGATGCCCCGTAATCGGATAATGACGTCACCGTCACCGTTCCTAACGAGTCCGCTCACGGCCGACTCCACCTGTGCATTGTCCGCCAGGTGAGCTCGGAGGCTCTTTACTGTGTCGGCCCAGGTCCGGCCTTCTCCGACCCTGACCCTGACAGACATTTGTCCCGCCAGGGCCGAGGCCGGTGGAGGGGACCTACTCGCATTTGCTGGCAGCCGACCCCTTTGTTGCGTGTCTGCCCGGCAAAGCTCTGTAAGGCCGTCCCGTGACGACTGGGACACAAGGGCCGCCAGAATCCGCTGCATTGGTCCTGATCGCCACTCATGGGCAACGTATAAAAGAGGGGGTTTCGTGGTCGCTGAGACTGAGAGCTGGGTCATGCGCTCGATAACAGCGCGAAACAGTGCAATCGCAGCCTCATCGCAGGGTTTGTTGGGATGTAGAATGCCTACGACAAGGTGACGATTCTCGCCACCGTTGCCTGGGGTCCCAGGTATCTGTGGTATGCAACACCGCCGCCGTACCTGGGGGCTGTGTAAGCAGCCGTGGTAAAGAGGGGAATTGACCGGCGAGGCCGGCAAGTACCTCTGAGTCAGCCTTTGCTCCCGGCACGACCAGCATGCCCCTCACTTTTCTGAGAGAAGTGATTCCCTCCGAAGATGAGGGAACCTGCCGAAGGGAGCCCGGGGGCCAGAACAGGCCCGTTAGTTTGGCAAAGTTTTCAGCCGTCGTCGCTGCCGAGATACGCGACTCTAAATACACTCGGGCAGCCTCAGGGTCCGCCGGAGCACATCGCAGGCAGATTGCTGAAGGGTCCGAGGATTGAGAAGGCCGCGCCAGCAACTCATAATACAACAACAAATAATAATAATAATAATAATTATTATTATTATTATTATTATTATTCGATTAAAAAAGAATCATTATAGGGCTTTGTGCAACGTACCAGCAGTGGTTGTACCGAACGTTGTTCGGGAATAATCGCGCCTGTCGTTGATCAATTAGCATCGAAGTCAACATTGCTCAGGTAACGCATACTTGTACAGTCAGTCACCTACTACGATCGAAGCTGAAAGCCGAACGCGCTTCAACGACGCCGCGCGTCGTAGCGTAGGAAAACAAACACTTCGTGGAAATGTACACACCGACCGATCTACGACTGTGGTTAGGTACGACATATTCTCAACCCAATGCCCAAGACACACAGACTTAGCTCGAGCCTCGCCTGGTGATTTATTCAGCGTGTGCGACGGCAGCGTACAAAGCAGACTTCGTGACGTGTGCACTCCACAGATTGACTCGAACGCGTTGCTCACCGAGGAGACGACGGACGTCCCGGCGGGTGGGCGATTTACAGCCCCGAGCTACGATCTCAGCCAGGCCGAACTAACGTATGCGGCCTTTCGGAGGTGGTGGTCCTGCAAACAAACAGGAGGATAACAGGAGCAGGCCAAAAAGTCGTCAAACTAAAACTATTCGTTCGCTTTGCTTGTACTGTATATGCGTATGTACGATACTTTTGTCTGTCTCGTCGCCTGTCAATTGCCGCAGTTCAGCGCGCAGTTGGCGGCAGAGGTGGGCCGACTCATCAGACTACCACTAGAAGCAGGTCAGATCATTCATTGTTTAATGTTCTAGGTTTGTAGTATGCATTTGTAAGGTAAGGGAGCATTTGCAGGCCGCAGGCCGAGTACGCGACCGCTCGATTAGTTCTGTTTAACATGATAACACAGTTTAACACATGTCTGTGATAGTCATCACATCATATTGTTATTAGATTATACTATTGTTATTATGTATTATTATATAATTGTGGTTAACATAACATAACCGCACACACACACACACACCCAAATTCACACGAATATCCGACGCTAAACAACTTAGTGTATCGTACAATGAAAACGCCGCTTAGTTGCTGAACAATGGTTGAGACTGTTGAGCTACTGTTGAGAGGCGACTAGATGCCATAGCGTCTTCGTCTTGCCTTGTTCCTCCGCTTAACCAGCGCACGGCTAGTAATACAACTCACAGTACAACGTTTATTGCTGCTGGCCCGACTGCTGAGATCAGTACTACAGCCGAGGTAACTTCGCTCGGTCCTCAGTGAACAACCTCGGGTCGTTCAGAGGAAGAACGTAGTCTATGCTATTCGGACATTATTTTGCTGCTGCTGCCGCCACTACAGGTGCGGCTACATACGTCAGTGTATGCGCTATGCCGCTGGGTGTACGTCACTAATTAGCTATAATTAAATTTTAGGTTGACGTCCATCCGAGGGGGTCGCTCTACCTGTTTGTGACTCTCTGCAACTGTACTTATTCTTCTTTTTTTCTGCTTTTGCTAAGAAGACCAAGAAGATAAAGAGCAAGCATTCTGCTACTGCTGATGCTGCTACGCCAGGCCTGCGGGATTTGCTCAGAGCTGTCACCTTCAGTTTTTTGCCCCACTCTTAACCACCGACAAAGTCATCTCGTAGGCTGCTCAAACCCACGCGGCGTAGAGGACTAGCAAATCACCCACCTGTTCCATGTTCATATTCTCTCTCCTTCCCCTTCTTCCTGTCTCTGTTTTTGTTTTTGTGTCGCGAGAGAAAGCGTCATGCCACTGCGCTAATCTGCGAATCAATGGAACATTATTTGCATGTGTGAGCAGGCTCGACGAGAAACGCGATCTCGAAGCCTCGAATTTTAGTCCATCAATTAGCAGCTCTCAGTCACTGGTCATATAAATCCTCCAAATACTCGAGCTTATTACTTATTAGCAGAACTAGAAATATAGCAATCGAATCAGCATAATTCAAGCAGGCAAAGCTGTTTTTTTGTTGTTGTTAACAACAAGCAGGAAAAGCAGTTTTTTTGTTAATTTTTTTTTTATAAACACAGCAAAACTGCCATGATAGGTATACAAACGAGCAAATTTAAGACATTTTGACGAGATAATCATTTCGAAGTATGATGTCTATGGCCGACGCTAGAAACAACGCAGCGTATCCTGACCGGACCTCAGACGACGTTTCGACAAAATGTGTGGCTCAATGTGTTCGAGGCCAGTTTTGGTATTGGACTTTGATGCTATCGCGATTCATTTTATCAGCGCAGTCGTCGGCAGTTCATCATGGTGTCGTCAGGCGTGAAACCGTCGGCACGAAACTTTCGCCCGAAGAATGGGATGTGTGTGCTCAGGCCCTGGTCGTGGGCAAGCGCGACTCAGAGAGGTGGCCTCGTTGAATCGGGCGCCGGAGAACGACGGAGGGGTGTATTGCAACAAATAGTGACCTTGTTTTGCAAGAGGTACGTGTCGGCTGCCAGAGGGAAAGAACAAGGATCGGCAGAGCGGCTGCAGGACAGAGAGGGGCGTTTAGCGGCGGGTATATTTACATTTGAATAGTCTTTAGAATCGGCAAAACGGAAAAAAGTGCCGACTGAGATGCTGAAACGCGTTAATATTCGCGTCTTATTGCATTGAGCGAATAGAAGAATAGGACGTAAGAAAAGAGATAGAAAGATTTAGGGTGAGAGAGAGAGAGAGAGATATGGGGGGAGGAACAAAGTGGGCAAAACGACACAAAGGGGTTCATCCCGAACGTACAACGACAACAGCAGCAGCAAAAGTAGAGCTGGACACTATCAGAGCAACGCGACCAGCTCTGATTTGAGTGTTGATTGCGATCATTAGTCGAGAGCCATAGACCGCCGTTAGATTATTATGCTCCGTACATATATAAGGTGGGTTCAAACAGAAAGCTACGAAACGACACTATAGTGAGTATATGAAGTCTTTATTCAAAATAATAATAGTAATAATACTCGTATTAATAAATAATAATAATAATAATAATAATAACCAGACGCTTGATCAAAGCTATTTCACTTGACTTTCACGATCCCAAGGAATCTCTGGTTCCAGAGCGTTTGCGGCTGTGACAAGAGTCACTTCTCCACAGTGGCCTTCAGTCAGTTCGTCGACGAGTTAATGCGTCTTTGAATTATTAGGGGAAGGTGACGACGCATGTTTTCATTGCGTGATGTCGAGCTTTATCTCTAGCTCGAAGTGACGGCAGCAATTTTCGTCACGGGTGACGGTTAGCCAGCTCCAAAAGTGCGGGCTTTTCATGATATCAGAACAGGTGGTGCACTGCTAGCGCCACACGCGACTTTTTTGGCAAAGTTTCTCACCGGACACTTGTCGGACACACAGTTTCCCCCGCATGCGGCCTCTGTCTATACTTTCTGGGCTGACTCTCAAAAATGTAACGGCCACGCGACTGCTTTTCGCAATGCTTCATAGACGGACCCCCATTAACACAAATGTGCAACAATGGGGCTCGAACCCGCGCACCTATGTGTATCCTCCGGTTGCGAGGCGCAGACGAATGCACTAAGCCACCGGGCTCGACATGCGTCCGCCTCTATCTGGCGACGAACACCTTCCCCAGTCGGAAACCTGCAAACGCCGCGTTGCTCCTGAATTGCCGAATTTTGCAATGGGAATGCCGAAATATTCTCGCACACATTGCCGCCGCATCACTTAGATGCGGCACACAACTGCTGCTTCTTTCCTCCGATGATGATTCGATTGCTATATTTCTAGTCCCGGATATCGGAGGCACCCGTTTATGCACACAATCACACCGGGAGATGTTTTACTACATTATTCCAAAAAAAAAAAAAAAATATATATATATATTTATATTTATATATATATATATATATATATATATATATATATATATATGCCCTTTAGGGCCTTGGCAATGGGTAAGCACTCGCCTCGATCGAGACAACGAACGGGTGCTTTTTTCGCCCTCGTCAAAATTGCTTTGGTGATGGCAGTAAATCCCTCAGCTTGTTGTTGGCCAGTCGGCCCGAAAAAGGATTTCCCGTCCGAAAAACCAGAGGCAAGAGAGACACAGTCGTCTCTTCTAGTCTTTTCTAGAAGCTTCTACCTTCGCTGGTTGTTCCATCTCTCTCTCTCTCTCCCTTCTCACACAAACTCATTCTTACATATACACTCTTTCACTCACAATCTCTCTTAGATATCCTGTACTTTGTGTGTAAGTGTGTGCTTGATGATTTGTCTTCTATTCACCCACTCTTTCTCACACTCTGCATCATTCTACATTGTTTCCCTTTCCTGGACTACCTCCGTACCACGTGGGATCAGTTTGTTCTTTCATTACCCTTTGCATTTACTCTCTCTCTCCCTTTCGCTTGCCTTCTGTGACGCTTTCGTGGCTGTCCTTCGCATCTCCGTTGAGTGCCTCAGTTCCTATTCTCTGTATCTTCCTTTCTCTTTTTTTTCGTGTCGATATTTTACCTCATCCTATCGGCCAACCCAGCTAGCTGCCTCTCCCACCCACCCAACTGAATGATCTATAGATATAAATCGATCGGGCGGCGTCGTCGTCACCGTCTATACGTGGGTATGACCATCATCAACCACCGATAGGCGCTGATGGTAGACGCTGATGATGTGGTGATACGGATGATGATGATGATAGTGATGATGATGATAATGATGATGATGATGACGACGGTGATGAGGTGTCGCCTGGCCATGGCGACCGCCGAGTCCGTTCTGCCGCTCTCGCATATCGAGACAGACAGAGAGAGAGCGAGAGAGAGAGTAATGTCGATTCCCTTTGTAGAGCCTCGATGACGATAATAATCACTTCTGGATGACAAGAAAGACGGCTAGGCCGCTCGACCAATCCGTTCGGGACGTTCTGGCACGCTGGGGCAATAGAGTTGGTGATACACACACACACACATACAAGCACTCGTGCTTATAGTCCAAATAGTCCAAACACTCATACACACCTATAGACAATATGTTATCTATTGTATGTTGTACAGGTATGTACGCGTGCGAGGGTGCAAAAACAAGGGGCGAACGTACGCAGGGATGGAAGGAGGGGCCTGATCATAGGGGTATTGGCTGATGGACGCACGAAAACACAGTGCAACACACAGGACTGTGTCTGCGCTTAACGGGGTCGAAGGCGGGCGAGGGCAAAAGGAAAAGACAGAAGTTCGGTCGATTAGGAGCGAACGGAAGCCGTCAAAGGTAGGAACACCGAACAGCCGTTGAACAACCACCACCATTATCGTTGCTTCTGCTTCTGTCGTACAGTGTAATAATAGGCCGGCGGCGGAGCGCGGCAGCCTCATCGGCAGGCAGGCAGGCTCTCTGCCTGAGAGAATGGATGAAGTTTCCTTGATCGATATCGGTGCGTTGGGAGGGGCGCGGTCAGCGCCGGCACATTTTGATGATCAGAGGGGTGACCTCTGTTCCACTGAACTTCATCTTGTATTGTAGTAAACGTCGCAAGCTGTCTGGTAAATCTCTCTCGCTGCTCGGTGAGCAGATCCCGTCGGCGTCTACTCGGCCCGGTTCGACTGCCCTCTGTCTGGAACGTTAGCAGCAAAAGCCCTTGCGGTTGCATTGAGACAAAAGCGCGCCTTGCCGCATTGCGTTTTTGGCAATACTATTTTGAAAGATTTCAAAATATACACAAATTACAAGCGC
>QVRM01001755.1:0-22891 GCA_003439945.1 Dermanyssus gallinae | reverse complement strand
CAGTTATGGTTGACTTTAATTTTCTTGACATATTGACAGACATTAGTGTGCCCTTGCAAACAACTTGTCGGATGCTCTATATAAAGACTTAGAAAAGCTTATAGCACGATTGAGTCAATATGCTCACATTGTCACTCTATATTTGTACCCAACCTCTACCGATTTTACCGAGCAGAGGAGTGAAACAGGTGACCAATGCTTGACCAATCCAACGGAGCCAACTATAGCGAGGCCGGGTATCGAACCTACAAGAGCTGCTTTGCTCATTCATGGTTGTAATTAGGGCGCGCAGTTTTAGATCGATGCATGCAGGTGTTCATGTCACCGTCAACACTGACGTAAGTTATTTTTGTTTTTTTTTTGCTTGTTATTTTGATACATGTTATTGTCTTCCACGTGTGACGTTTCGCAGTTTAATGTATTCATAATTGTTGCGTATCCCGTGCCTGGTTGTAACAGACTCTTTCTTACGATCGAAGTTTGAAGTTGCGTATCTTTCTCCGTGCAGTTACTTGTCAGGTGGCCCATCTATTGACCCTCAAAAGAAGCGTTCACCAGGCACGGTAGATCACCACTTGCTAAACTGCGTAATTAGCATCTCTATCTTATTAATAGCGCTTCTAGAGGCTTACTTCGTACTGTTCCGCTACCAAACGCGGGTTTTTGTTGATCTCTAAGAAGAACGATTTGGAACAATGCCTTGCGTGGATCGGGAGAACTTCTTTTAACGGCATGCGCTTCTATATTTCTCCTAGGTCTTACTTCTCAAAACCAGAGTTTTACAAACATTTCCTTAACATCTAAGAGTATATGGTTTAATTAAAACATTTAGAACAAAAACAACAAGGTCAATGTTTGTTGTACTGCGGTAGCGCCTTGACATGCTTTTTCGATTATGGACGGATTCTATGTAAATAATTGTATTCTCTACTAAAAAGGCTATTTAGCCGATAACCCGTAAATTGGCAATGGAACGAAGTAAGAGAGACGGCTAAAAACTTTGAGGCACAAGTTTGCAGGTTTGTGTATCGGCGGCCGCGACCCATAACATTTCTCAGCAATATGTTTTAAGCGTTGCTGAATTGGATTGAAATTATTATAAATAAAAACAAATAGCACGTACATACACGCATGTATACATAGCCGAGATATATTAGCGATGGTGGCGGTGCCACTGAGTGGCGTATGGGGATCCAGAACTAGATTTGGTACACCGACCGATAAGTATTGGGCATACGTACGACAGCTTTCCTTTGGCTCTGCTTATCTTCATCGACTTCCATCGAGAGTGCCACTGCACCACCACTAGATTTCCCCTCGCTAAGGCGACAATGTGCAAATGCTACTTAGTCGTCTACCGTTGACATCGTCTACGCTAATGTGTAATTCTTCTTAAAAAGCGTCCTACACTTAAGAGAACTGACAATGTCAGACGCTGCTAGCATATGTTCAAGCATTACGAGGCGTAGTTTTTGAATTCATTGGGCCTATGAAGACGTCAACGGACAGTCGGTACACATTTCATGTGTGCCGAGACTACTACGAAATCAATTGTCTATTTTTTTCACACAGTTCGACATGTCAGACAAGGTAATCCAATACAAAGTATACCTCTCTATCCTTTACGTTCGCACGCACGGATACATAATAAATCAACTAGCTATAGACATTCGCCAAAACTACGCTACATAACTTGTGAAATTGTCCAAGGCACTTCAGCAAACAGGCAGCCAACGGCGAGCAAGGGAGATGTTATTGTTACGTCATCTTCAACGGCCGGATTTTAGTCGATTTGCGAAACTGCCGCTCAAATACCGCTAGCGTTGTTATTGTTGTTGCTATTGTCATTGCTTTTCCGTGTCGCTTCGCTATCCACTACAAATTGAAATCTAGTAAAACAACAATCAAATGTTTCCTGCTCATCATAATCATTGTTGTCGACGTTACTATCGTGATCAAACTGATCAGGTCGTTCTGGCGTTATGCCTCGGTGGCTCGGTGAGGATTCTAGCACTAGTAATAATGAAGTCCGCATCACGTTGAAAACACCTTCGCGCGCATCAAATTATTTCGTCACCCTTGCAACTCATTGCCCGTCTAATAGTGAAAGTGTTACAAATAAAATCGTATCAATAATACTAATAATAATGTTAATAATTGCCACCGTGTCCACGAACATTTTAGTCCATGCTTCGAGTGGCTCTTAGGACCGCTTGCTCTGTGAACACAACTTCTCACCAGTCTGTTCTCCCACTTTTCGTCTAGTTACGCGTGTGTGTCACTTGAAAAGGTATATATGTATATGTATATGTATATATATATATATATATATTTATATTATATAAATATATATATATATATATATTTATATAGATATATATATATATATATAGATATATATTAATTATAAATATATATAGATATATATATATATATATCGTAGTACAGGTCTTTTAATTTGGCAAATTATGACACCATTATTGTGGCAGAATGTATTTGTAGGGCAAGCTAAGGAGAACCAGTTATTGCATACCAACGAAAACAAGGCTGCTTTTTACCCGGGTAAGTGCCACAATTATATATAATTATACATATGCAATCGAACGCTAAGGAGCCTCTGGAAAGTAGATGGTTGCAATATAGATATATATATATATATATACCTGTATATATATGTTAAACATCTTGTAAGTGTTCTTGTAAATCACTTGTAGTGGGTATGACTGTGTCTACTGTGAGTACTGTGTATGATCTGGGTCTACTCTTGAAGGTATTCTTTGTGATTTCAATCAATGCGATCATGAAGGAACGGAAAACATGGAGACGACCGGGACGACTCAAACCTTCATTGGGGGATCGCCCCGGAAAGGACGCTCAATAAGTTATTCTTCAAGCTGACTGTAACAATGTTGGAGTCCGCAATCAAGTCCACGCCCTTATGCCTAAACGATTCGGGTTTTGGAGGGATATGAAGACGCGATACGCTGCAATTAATGTACTGCAATTAGCGATTGAGCGAGCTGTGGCGAAGTCAGAAGGTCTCTTATACGCAGTCTTTATAGACTGTGACTTCAAAGCCTCTGAGACGGCTGTTTGCCACTTACTGGTCGATGCGTTTAGGATAGCAGGTGCCAATGGAGCTGCACTGAGTGTGATCTTGAGTTTTTTTCGATTACGAAATTAATTCAGGTTAAATGAGGTAATGTGGAAGTAAAGCTAAATGGGGAGAAACAGACCCTAGAGAGACCTATTGAACTGCAACTCAATCGTTATTATCCAGTGGCTGATAGTTACGGGGGTGCAAGAAATGTCAAATCATTCTCGGCTCAGCTCGCAGAATTACGCCAAGTACAACTCAGTCAACTGTCCATCATGTTGTATTACCATATAGATAATCTTGACGGATATACTTTGTTGGAGTGCGATATATAAATTATGATGACGTAAAAAACTTGTGAAATAAATCATATATATATATATATATATATATATATATATATATAGACAAAACATTGTTCATGCTCTGTTGAGACGTACCAATTCATGGAGCTTTATTTGCATGAAGTGCGTAATTAAACGTAGTTAATTTTACGACGTCGAATTTGATGGCATTGTGGCAGTCGCGTTTGCCACGTGGTGTTGCTGTTCATGTCCGTAGTAGAATCATTTGTATGGTTTTAGCAACAGCCCGGGCAGCTTTGCGTTCAGCTTGACTACACACAATAACATGCTGTGCAAAATAGCGCAAAAAACCTTACTAAGGGCTATCCGAGCACTAAAGACGCCAAGTACACTGACAGCCTCAACCCTTGTAGACCATATCGCGGGCAGAGCGGACAGAGGTCAGGGAAATAGATTCAAGCCTACCTTCACAAGATGGGCAAGGCGCCCTCAGCGACGTGCATGTGCTGTGAAGGACAAAAGCAGAGGACGACGCTTTCTACACAGTGGCCGAATGCGAGGAGGCAGTCAGAGGCATAAAAATGGCTGAGATTTATATAAAATGCCTGTTTGAGTGAAGGGATCCGCGTTTTCGTACGATTTGTGGGGCAACAGGCAACTGACAAATCGGGAACCGTTTGGCTACTAACGGCGAAGAACCGCACCAATAGATTACAACCGTACGAACTGAACGAGCGCACCAACTTTTGCATGCAAATGTCGAGTTTACATGACTCTAGAGCGGGCACAAGCGCGTCGAGCAAGGCGAGTGAGCAACTTGGCCGGAGGCACAAAATCGCATCAAACGGGCTGAGTTCCATACTGCGTTGGACTGAGTCCAATACTGCTTTCGGCTCCTTCCCTCTAGCAGAAACAGTGCGTAATCCGCATTTATTTACCCCTCGAACAAAACATGAGTGCATCAAGAGCAATCACCAGTAGATATTAGTGCACCAATAGTGCAGCAGAACAAAAAATATTTCTGCAGACGCAGAAGATCAACAGCAATATTATAAGTATAAAATAAGTATCACATTATTCAAAAACGAGGTTAACAGATGATAATACTGCTTTAGTAGGCATTCCTTTAGTGTAACAGCGACAACAGCTGTCGCAGCTACAGAGAAGTCCCACACAAGACGTATTATATGAATGAAAAGCAAAAACAGCAACAATAGCAGCTGTAATATTTCTCCATGACGAAAAGGAACACATGTGCGTACAATAGGAAAATCAATGCTAATACTAGACAGCAAAACAGAGATAGCCTAAACAATATTTAGGCAATTTGCGCCACTCACGTCCTTTCGCCATTAGCAATGTGATTTTTGGCGCTCTTTAGTCGACCCACGTTACGGCAGTGAAAGAGCCTGTCACACTTACTGTGCCCAGTAAGAATAGCCAGCTGAGGCCGGACGGAAAAACTTTCATCCCGCGAAAACGGGATCCTCTTCTCGTCTGGGATGTTATGGTGTCATGTATACTGGCTAGAAGCTACGATTACCACGCGAGCCGTGAGATTGCAGCAGGCGACCGACTCGCCGAAAACCGAAAATCGACGAAATACAAAGTAATGTCGTCGCAATTCACAGTTCAGCCGATAGCAATAGAGGCTTTTGGCCCAGTCAGACTGGAGTCTACGAAATTTATCAGGGAACTCGGCCGGAGAGTCAGCACATGCACTCGCATAGTGGGGTGCGAATAAAAAAAATAATTGTACAATAACCGTAACATTCGTAACCCGCGACGCGTAATCAGCGAGTAGAGCTGTAGGCTAGATCTAAAGACACACCATATATCGAAATCCTAGAACTATCCGACCGACTACATACCAACGTTTCGTCCTAAAAGCGGAGATTTGCTCACATAGGCTTAGGGTCCCTCTCATTAGCAAAAATGTACCCTAATCCCTCACATAAGCTAGGGCTGCCCATGATAAGCCAGCCTTCTTTTGCATGAGCTAACTTTACCTTCATGTTAAAAATTTTGTTCTTGTATGTTAAGACCCTTCCAAAGGCCGGGCTCTACTCTATCACTCTACCTCACTGGCAGGAAGAACACAAGGGGAATCTCTATCAATACCGGCTGACCACCATATATTGGTAGTATAATGCAATGATTTATATATCATTTTGTAGACTAACAATATGGTTAGCACTTGACTGTAGTGGCGATGTTTTGATACGCGAGCAGTTAAGCATGTTACTATGTCGTCAGCATAAAATGCATGTCTCTTACATCCTGAAAGCATCCGCCAAACCAGACATATACAGTATTAAAACAAACAGACTTGCAGAGTCGCCCAAGAAAACTTCACTTTACTGCGCTGGCTACTGGTTTGTTGACTTAATGAGCCCCGTTCGTGACAGAAGTTAAGTTTACTTGCAGCATGCTGCAAGTGTTCAATTGTACGCAGTTCCCACTATAACAAATTGAGTTCGAAATTCCTAAAGTAGTCTGTCGCAATCACATGCAGTTTATAATGCAATATTTGATAAGAGAGACATATCGTCATCCCTGCTTGAATTTGGCAGCTCCTTGTGTGGTCGAAAAGAAGGAGCAATAGCGTTGCACGTAAATCGTCTTCTTAGGAAACCATGCTGTTTGCATGGTAAATTTGGACATACAGCGTCGTACAAACGTTCTAAATCTAAAGTAAACATTTTATAAATTAGGCTTAGAATTAAGTACAATTCCGACATTTTGTGCAGGAAACTTCTTTTCCGGTATTTTACCGTTGCGTTACGGTTTGGTTAATGGCGGGCACATAATATTTATATTCGTGTTAATGTGTTCTTCAGGTATTTTTCTTCGGACATGGCATGATGTCACCACCGTATAGGCGCGCCCAAAGATACCCGTTTACTGTCATTGATTAATGTTAGATTGATTAAAGGATTTGGTGTAGTGGGCCGTTTTGGAAGGAGTGTCTATGGTTTTGTAGCATTCTGTAGTACGCATGTCCCCAGCTAGCATATGTAGCCCCTTTATTGTTATCACTTTGCAATCCAAGCTCATGTATTTGTGGCATAAACGCTGCGTTATCTTTTAATCGATCACAGTCGGTGTCAGCCGTTATTACAATATTGAATCAGTACAATGCCTCATTGCATCTCTAATATCATGTCAAATCAGCATGTTGTCTATTTGGTGGACTATACATGCATACTACACAAGATCATTTTAATTATTTTATTTCCAACACTATTTGTCTTGTAGCGCATTTAACTAAACGTAAGCACTCCGCCGTCGTTCGGACGGCGATAGCCACACCTCATTTGGGTCAGGCCTCTTTCTTGGTATTTAATTGCAAGTCCATGATACACATTGTGTTGTGTGAACTGATTTATATATGCTGTGTTTATCACAAACGTTTCGGTTAAAAACATAACCATTGTGCCGAGAAAGTCGTTTTCCCATTATATGATGATCCAACGTTCCCCAACATACATTTGTATTGATTATGTGTGTTTGGTTGCTTTGTGGCGGGCTTCTTTAACGCCTTGTGTCAATCTATCGAAGGATCACTCTCTAAGATATCCGACCGCATTCCAGGGGGGTAAATATGATAATGAAAAACGTTTCACTGTGTTTATTTTAATCAAAAGACCTCTTTTGCTCCGCAAATTGGAACACTTGGGTATCTACATCCGTATAGTGCAATGAGTGAGAGCATGAGACCGTCACTTTTAAGCAAAGGTTGTTGACAATCTTAGTCGACCACATCCTGTATTCTCAGGTGTGCCTCAAGGGGGATGCTTATACCCCTTCTGCACACAATTTTTATTCTGGACATTAAAAAGTACCGATCACCTTTCGTCAAATATTTTAATATACAGTTGATATAACACTTTATTATCCTGTTTGCTGAAGTGACTCCCAAGCTGTTTTGCAGTCAGCTGTCGACGGCAACATATCTGCTGTACGTGAACTAAGCACATATGAATCGCTAGAACACTTTTTTACTGTACGCTCTAATAACCTAAGAAGCCAGCGATCGCTATGAGTTCGTAAGTGGATTGTTTTCTTGGCGGATGATCAAATGGGCAGATTCCAACTTAAATGGTACTTGCCTATTTAGCGATTAGTTACGTTTTTCTTGCAGTAGTACGGATACTAAAAGCAATTCATAGATGACAATTGATATAATTGTAGCATACACCCTTGCTTGTAAAAATAAAGGTGAATATATGTTACTATTATTATTATTATTGCAAGCGTATACCAGCGTGCGCTAGAATTTCGTCGTCCGTTGGCTAGTTCATCGCACCCACAATGGAAGATGCGCTCTCTGTGCAGACAGTCGAACTCATAAGCTGCCTTAAAATTCTCCGGCGCGTTGATCAGCCACGATTTCCACAATGAAATCCTGGCTGGTGATTTCCATCAGATCGAAGCTTGACACTACTAGTATGACCCATTGATTTAGACGTGGAGGCTATTTGTGCTGCCCTCCCTGTGGTTCTTCAGAATCTGCTTTTTTGCCCGCACATTTAACACAACTAAATGGATCAATGAATACTTGTATAGAGCGTGGTGTATAGAGATGTATGTAGAGGTTTGTTAATGCTCTGACAACCACATTTTAGAAGGTCGTAATGGGTTGGTAGTGGTTGCCAGTCGTAAGTTTCCAGTGGCACGATAGCGTCTAAATGCATCAATCGTCATCGCGTTTTCAGTACGAACCGGATTTATATGAGCTTTCTCCAGCAGCGCTGTGTGCAGCAGGCCTATGACAACCACGTCCACCAAATACAGCCAGCAAGGCAGGGGATCGAACTTGTGATTGCTGCTGTACTGTTGGGGAATTAAAGCTGTGTTTGTCGTTGTTGTAGTTGTAGTCGTGGGCGATTAACTAAGCGCTTAGTTTTTTTACACGATTTGCCGGCATGCCCACGCACTCGTCTAGTAAGCTATCGACTTTTTTCTAGATTAAAAAAAAACACGTATAATTGTACGCATAGTTATTATAATATGCGTTATTTTTTTTTATAGGACCGACATAGCCCGCCGGCAAATTGATTTGTCCATGTTGTCTGTTATCACAATGTGTCACATAACGCACTGAAAACTAACGACTCAAGGCTCTAGGTCCAAGATGGGGCTGGTCCACCAGGCCAAATATGCGTTATTTGTTATTACTAGTTAATTTTATTTGCATTTGAGGATGAAATAGTTGATGTTGGTATGATGCTGGCCAGTGTAGTAAGAAACGCTTGTTTATCGTCGCAACGGCAGGAACACGTGCGCCAACTATTTTTTGATCACGAGGAAATTATAAGGTGACAGCAAAAGAAAAACAACATAACGTCTTTCCAGTGACCACTTGTGCCGTGTGTTGCGCGTCTTTTCGTCAACTCTCAAACATTCATCGCCACTAGCCCGCTGGCTGCCGCGTTTCAGCCGCACATAATACGCATATAGTACGTCGGCACCGAGCGTAGCAAATTAATTGTCTGTGTAGCCATGTGGTTTGTGTTAGGTAGTTAAGCCAAGTCCCAAGGATGAGTATCCGACAGAATGATCCAACCATCATTAAAGTATTGGCTAAATACATGTTCTGGACAGAACAAAATATCGTCTCTAATAAACAAAATATAAAAAAAAAAGAAACTATACAATCAACAAACAAACAAGCGAACTACAAAACAAGAAAAGGGTTCAACTAAGAACGGCGTGGGAGAGCCCGCCTCGTGCAACCCGTAGATGTAGTCGCGATTGCGGCAAGCAAGTCAGTGTAAGCGTGTATGTTTGTGTGATCCTTTCTTTCATCTACTTTCAGCAGTTACCGACCGGTGGACCGATGGATGCCGACTCGCCCGCGATGCTTCAAAGAGTAGACGAGGAAGCATCCGCCGTCGTTTAACCGGCCGCTTCGGCCCAGTCTCCCAGCCTGTTCACCCGTTGGCCCGCTCGCATGACACCGACAGTGCAACAATAACAACAGCAATAACAACAATCACTGCACCACCAACAACAACAACAACAACAACAAAAACAACAACAACAATTCCACCACCACCAACAACAACAATTCCACCACCACCAACAACAACAACAACAACAACAACAACGAGAAAAGTACGCCAACAACAGCAACCACCAACACCACCACCACCTGGAAGAGGAGGAAAAGAGATGAAAAGAAGGAGAACTGACAACAACAGTAACAGCAATCATAACAACGATGCCAGCAGCACAACAATCGCACCACCATTCGCAGCTACAGCAGTAACAACAACAGCTTAGCATTTTCCAGCCCACGGTTGCACTGATTGATTGATTGATTTATTATTTACCTGACATGTATACCGAGATATAAACCAAGGAGGTGTTTTTAAATCTAGAAGGTCCCCTATCCCCGTCTACAGGCTTGGAATCGCCGTGCGGCTTATCTTCAATGCAAGGCCGGACATAAATCGACATGACGTCGAAGTACAGGTTGTTGTAAATGAGACAGGGCATTGCCGTGATAACTTACGAGCAACATCGAACCCATTTTCACTAACTCCACCCTAAGCGGGCTGAACACGTGCACTATGCAGGCTAATAACACCCTAGATCGTTGATCGCCGACGAGAAATCGACCGAGAGCCGGACATGTTGAGGTAGGTCTAGGGTTTTCCCAATAGTCGTTGAGACAGCATGGCCGCTGACTTCCTCAGCGGTATAAGATTTTTGTCATCTATTCTCAGTGAAGTACAGGGACAATTTGATCACATGTGTGCCTAAAGAAGTGAGACCCGGAAATGTAAACCTAAAGAAACGAGACCCAAAAAGTGAGCGTAAGGGTTGAAGGCAGAATTAACGAACGCTGCAAACAAGGAGATCATGCCATTAATCTCATCAGCAATGAGTGTCACAGGCCGCGTCCTGTATATGTCTAATTGCATGTCTTTTCGTACCGATAAAGACCAAGTGCTTGCAGCAGTACTACTCGCGGTAGTGATAAAAATGGTCAGCCAGATCAATCGGTCTTACCGTCACTCACCGTATACCTCTCAGAATATATGCATTATCGTATCGTTATCCTTCTTAAACTAATCGTTACCACGACCACCATGACCATCAGCGCCCGCCCGTCGGCTATTATCACCCGCACGACTACCCCCACTTTGTTGCTCTTTGTTGAGCCTCATCACCAGCGTTACTGCCATCAGCCGAGCAGCATGGTACTTGTGCAGCAATGGTTAAAAGCAGCAAAACACATGAGAGCCACAAGAGAAAGAGGTGCTTTTTGTCTTGAACCACAGCTATCTTGACTGGTCATAGCTGCGGCTGTGGCTAGGGTGGTGAATGCAGGGGGGGGGGCGGGGGGGGGGGGGGGGGTTATCACTAAAGTAATGATGAAACTATATTGACAAGGAGGAGGGGAGGGTAACAAAAACGGACAACAACTTTGACGACGAATCGAATACGAAGACAACGTCGAACCTTATGATGACTGACCAAGAATAATAATCGCCACCACCAATTCATTCAATCATTCAATCAATCAATCATGCATTCCTTTTCATTCTTCATTCATTATTTCGTTGGTTTGTTCAATCAGCCAGACACGCACCGCATTCGGCGCTGGCGGACTCCCTCGTTGACTACTCGCCACAAGCTCGTCGCAATACCAGCAGATACTGACCGACCGTCGACGGAACCATCGACGGAAAAACCATACACCGCCGGCATTGCCCGTTCGTCCGTTCGTCCATCTGTACTTCATTTGTTGATTGGATTGGCGGATGCTTGGCAAGCAGACAGACAGGCCGAAAAGCAAGCAAGCGCTTTTCGTTCGACAGACGCTTCCGGAACAGCGCGCCCATCTACCAGCTTTTGCGGCAGCGGTGGCTCGGTTTGCCCACTACGTTTCTGCAGAGCGGCGCGTCGGAGCCGGGTTCAGCCGTTGTTGTTGATGATGTTGTTGATGTTGTTGTTGTTGTTGACGTTGTTGTTGGCGTTGACTTGTTGTTATTGTTTTTTGGCGTTGTTATTGTTGTTGGCTTTGTTGTTGTTGTTGTTGTTAGCTTTGTTGTTGTTGTTGGCTTTGTTGTTGTTGTTGTTAGCTTTGTTGTTGTTGTTGGCTTTGTTGTGTGTTGTTGGTTTGTTGTTGTTGTTGTTGTTAGCTTTGTTGTTGTTGGCTTTGTTGTTGTTGTTGGCTTTATTGTTGTATTGGCGTTGTTGTTATTGGCGTTGACGTGTTGTTGTGTTGTTGCTGCTGCTGCTGCTGCTGCTATTGGCAACTATGGTGAACGTTACTATAGCTGCCGCCGCTGCCGCATTCTGGACGGACTATTACGGCAACGACCGTCTTTGCCGATTTGTTTGTTTGTTTACCATTGCCAGCAGTTGTGGGAGACTCGATTTCCCCCGTCTCCCTGCTCGTTTTTCGTTTCGTTCGCCGTCTGCTCGTACTCATTTGCCCACACTTCTTGTCGAGTTCTATCTATGTCTATTTCTCTGTCGCCTGTCTTGCTTTTCCTCGTCTTCTTTTTCACTCTTGGCTTGTCGTCACCGAACTGACGGTACTACGCTGATGCTGCAGAATGTTTTTGTTGTTAAAACTCGTTCGTGTTAAAAACTTTCGTTTCTGGTAATCCCGCAGCTGAAATAAAGTTCCTTTTCATGGCAGCTGTCGTTTTCGTCATTATTGTTTTGACCACCTCGTTGATAGGTGGTGAGACATTTGTTCTCTTTCGGTCTGTCTTACTATTATTATTATTATTATTATTATTATTATTATTATTATTATTATTATTATTATTATTATTATTATTGCTTTGCACAGCTTTTATCGAAGATAAAGTTTACAGGAGTGTTTCGAATAGCTTCAATCGACTATTAGGAATGAAGCCCCATCTCCCTATAGGAGTGTGTATGGGCGGTACACAAAGTTTCGGATTGGACATTTCAATCGGTACCAACCTCAAACCCCGTGCAGGTCGTTCAAAAAACGGCCACGGTCGACGAAAATATAAGTGGCCCTTGTAAAGGCGGCGTTTAACGATAACTCACACTTATAATTGTTTAAGAAGACTTTGGTGGAATTCCTGCACGACTTGGTCGCACTAACTATTCAAATCCTGCACGGCCAGGTCGGGCTCACAAAAAAATCTGCTTGATAGGTGCCTCGTGATATGTCATAGAACAGAAAAGAAGTGTCTGCCTTTCTAGCTCACAGATTGCTAACAAAATTCGATGGGAGCCGATATTCTTTGTTGTTGAAACTACTCACAGGTAATGGACTTTGATACATTTCAATAAACCTCAACTTAAGTCCGAAAACTCGTGATTGTCAGGCTTTAGAGCATCTCCATCTATAAATGTGAGAAATAAACGGTCGGATGGCAAAGAGATGGTCGCCATCTTCTTCTCCACGAGTGAGATTGCAGCAACTGACGGAAGGTGGTATAGGTTGAGCGATTAATATACTGCAGAATGCCTACGAAAGTTTTTTATTACGAAAACGGCTTTAAAGTATATTTTAGAATAAGGTTTCTCCCTCACGATAACGCGTTTGTCCGCCAGGTTGAAAACACTAAAGTTTTTCTAGCCACATCTGGAGTCACGCTGGTGAGGCGTCTAGCTTATTCACCCGAGTCGGCACCGTGCGATTTCTTCCTCCTTCCTCGCTGTTTCGCGAGAAAATACCTTTATTGTTAATATACCATAGCTGTAAAACTCCTAGTATCTTCTTATTTTTTTATCAATTAAAACTGCTTGAAACATTTCAATTTGTTGCCCAGCTATTTATCATCCCCGCTGTGTGATTTATCAATACGAACACTTTCGTCGATATAATGTCGCGAGCAACAGAAAGAATAATATTCACCTCTTTCCTTTTTGTATTAGAACGTTTTTTTCCTTTTAATCTACTGAGCGTTTCGTTTAGGTAAAATTTTGTAATTGTTTGTCACGGCGCATCTCGTTCAGACAATACGGCCATCGCCTTACCGAGCTAATCAAACTCTGTAAACGCTCCAGCTTGGGGCAATACCGAAACACCGTTTGCAGTCACTGTCATTTGAACTTTGGGCGGCCTGACCTATTTAGCACTAATTCTTGTCTACTGCACAGAACGCCTAACTGGCAGCCAATGACAACAATATGGGAAGGTTCTCAGAAGACTGCTACGCCTTTTGATCAAGGCACAGTGAAGCAAGACGATGATGTCTTATTAGTTCTTGGGGGGCTGGGCTCATCTTTTAATATGCCCGTTCTGAACGAAGGCAAGGCGGGACGATGTTAAGCAATCGTTGGCCACTGACAGTACTTTTGCATTCGAGATCATGCAATTCAGTGAACATACACATTCTGAATTAGAATTCAAAAGCTGTTAGCGCTTTAGTTTAGTAGTAATAGTTAATTGCCCCCCTAATAAATAAATATATATTATATATATAATATATATATATTATATATATATATATATATATATCAGGTTTTTCAGCTTCGTCGCATGAACCAAGTCGATCTTCTGCACGTTGTTGTTCTCTTGGTTTTACTACTTCTTTTACTTCTCGACCTCCTTTTTATTAAGAGCATCGCCACTGATGTTGTTTTTGCTGTCACTAAGCTTATCGGAACAAACTAGCTTCGAAAAAAAACTAGGCGTTTTAGCGTTGTTGCTATTAAGATTCTGTGGTTGAGGTTATTTTTACGCGTGTCGTTATAGCGTTTGTAGTCATTTTCTTTGTTTAATCACTGTTGAGGTTAACAGCCGTTACTGATGACGATGATGATGATGATACCGGTGGATGATGACGATGATCTGTGTAGGGGCCCGGGAGGGTGGTGGGGTTAGGTCGTCCTTGAGACTGTAATGGCCCATGCGAGGCCGAACTGCGCCTCCTTGGCCAGCATCAACGGCGCGAACGGAGCTTTTCTAATCTTGTACTAACCTGAATAGCTAGCGTGTGGCTGTGTGTAAGTGCAGGCGTGTGTCGTTCGTTCCTTGTCAGATGGGAATTGTGACTGTTGCATGCTCAAGATGCTGAGCTTAATTAACAATACGACGAAGATAGATAAAGAAGACGAAGACGAAGAGGACGACCACAAGACCACGTTTAAGAAGAGGCAATGACAACCGGCATCAGCGCTAAAGACACGCCGTGCCACGTCACCCATCCGTGCCGGTAGAGAAATCTGCACGCGCCCCAGTCACACTCATGTAGTCACGATGCGATGAAGGTCGTCGTGTGAAGTGTTACATGATACGACTGTGAGTCAACTATTGACATTGTTGTTGTTGTTGTAGTTGTTGTGTGTTGTTGATGTTGACGACAACGACGACCTATGGTGCTCTTATCGGTATCAACAGTGGCGACACTAAAGCCCCTCTATGTTGTTGTTGTTGTCGTTGTTATTGTTGTTGTTGATGTTGTTGTTGTTGATGTTGTTGTGTTGTTGTTGATGTTGTTGTTGTGGTTGTCGTTGTTGTTATCGCTGTTACTGTTTTGTTGCTGCAACGGTTATCGCTACCGTTGTTATTGTTGTTCGCGTTGTTGCGGTCATTATGCTGCCGTTGTCAATGTTATTGCTAATACTGCTGATTGCTTTGTTCATCAGTGTTAAGCAGACAGAAGGGCCTCATTTAGCTATGAATCTATTAAAAACGCTTGCTGAGTAAACCTATAGGCGCCCACAAACAGGCAGACAGGTGGTAGGTAGAAGACGCAGCAACAACAACAACAACGACAATCAAACAACAACAATAACAAACAACAAAACACCAACAAAACAACAACCGCGGCTGTCTTCGACGACCCTGTGGCGACCTGGTAGTTGTTGGCGTCGCTAACCTGCGTCTTACTCAAGGGGAGGCCGACGAGATAGCTAGACGATAGATGGCTGCTACATATGTAGCTGGTAGCAGCTGGTTGAAAGGGGCAGATCGCCCTTAGTCGTAGGCTAATCGTGTAATGCCTTGGCCCGAATGTCCGTCCTCGTCGTGGCCTGTGGCACCGCTCAGACAGGCCCCACAGGATCGTTGCGTGAAGGGCCAACGACGCGTTAAATTGTCGTCGTCGGCGCCGTTCCAGCCCCGGCGGAGCAGATACGACCTCCAGCCATTGGGTTTTGTTGTCACTGTTGCTGCCGTTATGGCTGTTGTTGTTGCCGTTATGGCTGTTACTGTTGTTGCTGTTAAGGTTATTGTTGTTGTTGTTGTTGTTGTGGTTGTGGTTGTTGCTGCGTCGTAAAACATACAGGTGTGCACCGGCACGGGATGCGCGGCGACTTCAGCCGATGAAGCAGTCCTAACGCGCTAAGGACTGGTTGTTGCTGGTTGTTGTTCCGATCAGCGTGTCGAACGCTGATCCGAAGCTTATCCGAAATTAACATCGGCAATGGCGACTATTCAAAAAGACGATCGTCGTCACCATCGTTATAGCTGTGCCGGCTGGACAAATCCGCAAAGCCGGTAAATTTACTTAGCGCCTTGAGGGTGGGTGATGGGGTGCGGGACATTATCATTCAACATTCGGCAATTGTTGCATTTCGCATTTTATTAATTTCGGATACACGCACCGCAAAGAGTATGGCGTCCGTGGCTTACTTGTGTGGTTAGCGAATAATGGCGGTGGTGGTAAATGAACTCTGGTTATAATCGAATCAAGAAGCAAACAGAATTGATTAATAGTTAGTTTTAAACGTTTTTGTACAACGTGACTGTGAGGCATTTCCATAAAGAGCCATTTGACTATGCAAAACGCGTTATTTCAAATGTTATTGGTTATATTCTGGAACTGTTAGAATGCTAATTACGTTGGTAAGCTACTGTCTGCCTAACGGGTGCCGTTAGACGATCAACCCATATAGATAGATATTCGAAATAAAGTAGTGAGTTTTCTAATCAAACGTATTCTGTAAGCATATCCAGGTATCGAAGCGCAGGTATCGAAGCTCGAGCAGCGATGGATCCTTGCCTTCAACAGTGATGCCCTTCGTAGATTGAGCATCGTAAAAAGTAGAACTTGTTAAGCCGAACTGTTACTAACCCCGGTTAAACCACGCTTCTTGCACAACTGCGAAGGAATACTCACCTGTTATTGTCTACTTAAATTTATTTCTTGCCAACCAATGTTTGTTTAGGATAATGTCTTCACTTTTTTTACATCGAGTCGAGTCGATTATTATATATATATAAATTATAGATTAGAGTATTCTCGTCCTGAGATCTGATCCCACGATGCCCACTCGACTGAAATACCCTCCTCACTGCAATACTACTACTGCTCGATTTCTGCTGCTGCTGTTTGAGTCAAGCCAATCGGTAGGTTCGGAAGCAGGGCGTTGTCCGCTAAAGGTCCAATGTCTTCGCTTGCCTTTAGCACTGTGGCCTCTTGCAGCTCGCCTGGCCTTTACATATATATATATATATATATATATATTATATATTTATACATATATATATATAATAATATATATATAATATATATATATATTATATATATATATATATATATATATATATATATAATTTATATGTATATATATATAAAGAGAGAGAGAGATAGAGAGAGGTGGGGGAAAGAAAGAGCAAACGTTAGCTAGCCGGTTTACCCTAATCACGTCGCATCACAAAGTGCAACAGGGCGCACCATGTTAACCAGTCGTTGGAGTTCGGTGATGTATAGCGGGCGGTGTTACCGACACGTTTCTAACGCAATATAGCGTTTTAGTTCTTCTACGAAAGTTACAAAAAGGCCAATAGCACAGGCAGGTCCTCACATTTATATATGTATGTACAGATATATATATATATATATATATATATATATATATATATATATATATATATATATATATATATATACGCTTGCGAAACTATTGGAACATTACGTCCTATGTACGTCTGACATGGATAACGACGAACAACTAGAGCAAACTGGGAACAACGCAGTGGAGCCGACTTCTGCAGCTTCGAGTTTATATAACGGTATATATCCAGTTTACACAACGCTGGGTCAATCAACACAGGGAGACAACTTCACCAATTGACTGTGTTGAGCTGCTTTTCGCCGTCGCCTGTGTTCGACGTTTTGCGTTTCCAGCTTTGTGTGTTGGCAAACATTCTGTTCGTCGCCAAAGACGTACGAACCATTGACATTCCACATCGATTGGTCATTATAGTAAGACCCAATCAACCAGTTTTCCTGGCGAAAACCGTTAACCTCTCTGTAATCCGCGGGCTCTTGCAAAGGACCCGCTCCGTTCTCACCTATAAAACTACTTGCTGTTTTCGGCTACTGCATTTGACTCTCTGACCATGTTTCTTTCTACGCAATCTTTCCGCGCACTATATGCATCGTTGTGTCCCCTGGACTTTGTGTCACCAATCAAATTTTTTTGCGAAAAAAAACATACCGTATGTTCGGTTAACAGGCAGAGCTTACTTGGAAAACTAGACTACATTAATTAGTGTTGACGTGAAGGAATTATTTAGATAGGTATTAACAATAACGATAGGTAGTGGTGTACACAATTCCGTAGCATCGTGGCTATATATATATATATATAATATATATATATATATACAGGGTTCCCCAAAAGATTAAAAAGCAATATAGGGAATTGTAGAACTCGTCAAAGTAAATAATTCTTTTAAAATGTGCGATTGCAAGACTACCAGTCTTCCTATACAGAAACTTACGCAAAAAATTAACATTTTTTTACTAGCTTTCACACACCTAATACCTCAAAACCATAACCCTACGAGCATTTACAGCGCTCAAAACAAACGTATGCAGGTAAATGTGAATGATCATTTTTATACTAAAAATGTGGCAATTCGAGCCGTGATTGCGGAGTAATTGAGATTTTTCGACGGGCGTGTCGAAATGAGTGCATGCATAAATGACCAAAAGTCATTTATCTGATGGAATAGGTAATTTTTGCATGCACTTAATCTCAACATGCCCTCCGGAAAACCTTAGCTATTCCGTAACCACCGATCGGATCGTCATATATTTGATACAAAAACGATCGTTCTGAAATGCGCAATGAATACGTGACCGATGTGAATTTTTACATTTATGCTCCTATGTAGGGCAATAACACCAGTGTCGCGGATTTTAGTATTATCACTCACTCCCAAACAAGACTTTTCAGAAAAAAATGTTCCAATACAATACAAATGTCTTCTTTAATTAAAAAAGGGGTTGAAAAGGGGAAATTAATTGCGAGGCGAGCTGTTCGCCAAACAAATGTGGTTAACGACTGCCACATTGGCTATCTCGTGCGGTTGAATGGAACCGCGACTCCGTAGACTGTTTGATCGCACGTGGTAAAACTTATTAATCTGATCAATACATACAATACACACACAATCATTGCGTATAAGATACTTAAAAACGCGGTAGTCAACACGACGCTGGTCCTCAGCGACACTTGGGAGTATGACACTGTCACGCGTCAAGTTGCACCTTCTTGAGACTCTCTTTAAAAACTTGTCCTGAATACGCTGCAGCAAACATATCTCCTTGTAGTAAAAAGGCGTCCACACGTGAGCACAGTATGACCATTTTGGCACTACTAGGTGTTTGGAGGCATCTTGCGATGAGAATACTCTTAGTACAAGATTACTTAGTCGAGAGGCAGCTTTTGCTGAATCGGCCATGTGCGACTTGAACTTCATATGCCTATCGAACGTAACTCCTAGGTCCTTGTAGGATATTACCTTAGGTATAGGGAAATATTTTAGCTGGCACTTGATGTTGTCGGGAGGTGTCTTCAGAACCACGCACTTTGGAACTGAAATTACCATATCATTTAGCTCACACCAGATGGCAATACTATTAATGGCAGCTTGAATATTCAGGCGGTCCTCGTTTCCTCTAATCTGGGCATATATTTTTAAATCATCTGCATACATTTTGTATGTTATGTTCAGGTTGCGAAGACGTACTCCCAAGTCCTGAGCAAAGACTATATACATAAGAGGGCCTAGGCAGGAGCCTGAGGAACCCCAGAAGGGCATGGGGAGCGCTTCGAGACCGAGTCACTGACTTTTACGGTGAAGAACGTTTCTGTCAGATAAGAGTGACATCAAGCCAGGATTCGAGGGCCAATTCCTAGCGCCGCCATTTTAGATATGAGAATCTTATGATTTACCCTGTCGAATGCTCGCGAGAAGTCAAAGTAAACCATATGTATGGGGATGGCCCTGTTACGCGCAATAGCCCAATCATGGCAGACCTCGAGAAGCTGAGTTCCAGTAGAGCGCCCCTTTCTAAACCCATGCTGATGAGGGTCCAAGAGTTCATAGGCGTCGAGGTAGTTAGAAACTTCGTCCACGCTAATTTTTTCATAGAAGGCACGGTATATAGCCTTGAGCTACCGGTCGGTTAATTCCATTGGAGAAAAAATATTTACTTCAACGAGCTCTACAGTTCCCTATAACAGTTTCCGCTTTTCAAATCTTTCAGGGAGACCCTATTTGTTTTGAGGCCGTTTGCTCAGGGGCAAGCTCCGCGAAATAGGTCCACCTGCATCTCTGATGTGGAAGACCTAGCAAGTCTAGTTCCGTAATACCCCATGTCTCACTCTATCCTGGACTGTCGACCAGACCGGACGTGCGTAAATGCATTTGACATAAACATTCACAGCAATGTTTTGTATATACATAAACAGTAGTAGACCTTAAAGCAAAGTTCTTTTAGTATAGAAAATGTCTTAGCGGGTAGTTTAGTAAGTGCAGATCGTAATTGCCGGATCTGGTCTGTACGGACAAGGATCACTGCCGGCCTCACGAGTAGGTTCGGTTCGGCCAAGCGTCAGTCAGTAATTGACCCCTTTGGGAGCTGTGTTCTTAATACTAACTCTAGAAACGTGCCTCACCTTTGTGTCGTCTACAAGTTTCGCCGTGTCATACCTATCGCTACGTCAAATCTTCAGGCGATTAGAGATTTCATCGTCTCAGCCAACGCAAAACCGGTGTCTACGTCCTGAAAAATATGGTTTGAAAGTTATTGTGATGCCACTTGGGAGGAGTGAAAGCATTCCTCTCCAACTGCTCCCATACGTAATTAGTGCACTGTGCACTTTGTTTACAAGTCTGCGTGTTTGTTGCTGTGGTATTTACTACTAATTAAACCCGTTGCGCTTGCGGTAAAGCAGAAGAGGCGATCTCGGTATTGGCAAGTGATCGCCGGTGAATCTTACTTGCGACGGTTGGTCGTAGTATATAAGAAGATTCATCAGGCAGATATCGTCGGTGCCGGCTGAACTTACGACGAGAATTGGTATTGAGAGCAAGTAACCTTTGCGTTCTGTCCAGGAGGTAACGGACTATTAGCCGAATCGCGGTCGCGTGTTCCCACAGCAGGCGACGACAGCACAATGCTGTCAATGACCGCTGCGAAGAGGCTTTAGCGTCCATTTGACGCGTCACGTGCGAGCAGTTGCCGTTAACGTAACGTCTTTATGCTTTCTTGTTCTTGTTCTTCTGCTTCTCTACGGCAACAGCGTAATGTGTATGCGTAACTCCTTTAGGAGAGGTCTGCGTCTCCGCAATCGCGCCGAGTTACTTCATTGCCGCCGTCGCCGAGAGGACAACCGGGTGCCCGTCTAAAACGTTAAGCTCTACCAAGTTACGTTGCACAGGGTTGGTCTCAAGCAACCGAGTTCTGCAGATTCTCTTATGCAAGTATTATCATACTATCTAAGCTTTGTATCTTTTGCTCAACTTTTGTAGAATTCTATCTCCTCTATCCGAATTTGTTGTCGCTGTTCTTTTGTGAATAAAATCAAATTGGTACATACGAAGGCCAATTTGCGTGAAATTATGCTCTTTAAATTAATTAACTCCCAACCATGTGCGATTGTATTACAATGCGGCGGTTTGATTGTTTGCGTATGAAGTGGAGTTTTTTTACGTAAAAAGATTGCGAGCAGGTCGGTACTTACTTCGATGAAATAACTTTAAAACAAGTCTTTTCGGACTAAACCTGCATTGGCGAAGATAAAGCAGCGTTTAAAAAATAAACCTGATTACCGCAGATGGCAAATGGATTACCTACAACGACGTAATTCGTACAAAGTCATGGTCAAAACGAGACGCCTAACCTAACGTCGTTGTCTGAGCAGGTTCTCGCGCTAGGAAAACCATGCGTGTATCGGATAGGTTTGGAGGAATGTAAACAAGGCGTACACCCATTTATTCTATTCCAGATCTACCTTCTTCATATATATATATATATATATATATATATATATATATACTGTGTATAAGGCGAGCGCACACCCACCTATTCTATTCCAGATCTAGCTTTTTTCATAAGTATATATATATATATATACTGTGTATGAAGCGAGCGCAGGACAGCTTGAAAAGATGCTATTATTAGCAGTGGTAACATTATTCTCGCCACACAGTTTGCCACACCAGCATTGTATTACAGCTCTGTGTGTGTGTGTGTGCGTTTTGTGAAATACGAACGCGAGTAGACGGAAGCCGCCTGTACGTTTGTGTTGTTGAAGTCGAAGTGAAATCTTGTTCCTCATCGGCGTGTGGCAGAGACCGACGCTTTGTGATAAATTGTCATGACAGCCTGATGACACCGCCAAGTGGATGTCCATGATGATGACGATGACGATGATACACGGTCGACAGTACACGTATGTAAAACTGTTAAATTTACATAACATCTATATATATATATGTATATATCTATACATGCGTACGTACATAGCTTTGGCGACGGATACGAACGGCGGCAGGTTGAATTGAGACGGATGGGAAACCCACGAACAAATTGGCGTTACGGCAACAATGGCAAGCGACACAGACCACAATGACGCGCGGTATCGTGCTGAACAATGGCGCATCTATACAGATGCCCTCTGGTTATATCTGGCGATTGTTGTACCGTCACCGTCTAGAGAATGGGCGAGGTGAGCTTCCTGAACGTGCGACGCCGGCTTACAGAAGGAACACTTCAAAACACGCGCAGGACAATGCACTCGCTGCTGCTGCTGCGAGTGATGTGAGTGGAGATTACATGCATTTGAAACGATCGCACCTGCTAAAGTTGCCCAACGCCTTCAAGCATATATGTATATATATATATATATATATATATATAATAAGCGGGCCCGGGTTTGTATGGGTAGAATTGCTAGAAGGATGGAGGCTGTACTCTTGTTACAGCAGCCCCAACGGCAGCCTGGACGAACTCGAGGACCTACTCAGTGAAATAGGAATATCAATAACTGAAGCCACAAATGGAAAGGGCGTAGTTCTTACAGGAGACTTCAACGCGGCATCGGAAACATGGGGGTCGCGGCGTACCAACAAGAGAGGAAGAATTTTGATGGAATGGGCTGCCAGCCTGGACCTGTATATTCAGAACGACGGCAAAGACCCGACCTTTCACAGGGCTGGATATCAGTCAACGGTCGACCTAACATTATGCAACGACACAATAGCCAATAAAAAAAAGATTGGACAGTGCTCACT